>BHFT01020060.1:0-28937 GCA_004320025.1 Laticauda laticaudata | reverse complement strand
TGTAACACTCTTCCTTCTTTTTGTTTCCAAAGCAAAGGGGTTTTTCCCCTCAATAAAGTCTACTTTAGTGCATGATACCAATATACTGTAGTTCTTGGTGGATTTTTGTCACTCCATTTGTGTCTTTTTGAACATTTTGATTTGGGTCACCTTACAGGCACCTTCCTGCCATGAGTCATGACATCCTGTTGTCTCTTAAACTCAAAAGCTCATTTTAGTAACAAGAGGTCAGATGGGATTACAGGAAGCATGTGATGATCCTTCTCCTCGTCAGTCTCTCTTATCATCTGTCCTAGACTTGTAGGTGCAAACAGATGATACAATCTCCAACACTTTCACCAGTGTTCACCAATGAATTACCTAGCATAAAAATCTGGTTAAAGGTCAGGCAATACTTGGTTGAGAAGTGAAAGGAAATGCCATGCCCCTGCTGGAGTCTGACTCCGAGGGTGTGGAGAAACAGTCAACGGGGAGTGGGAGTATGGATCTAGAGGTTGTGGAGGAAACTGGGGAAGGGCAGAGGCCAGCTGGGATTCAGAGGAAGACCCAGGCCCATCCCCTCTTCATCCGAGGGCATGCAGGGGAGAGAGGATAAATTCCAGGGGTGGGATATGACAGGGTTAACTACCGGTCCCTTCGGGATTTACNGGACACAATCGGTAGAAACCCACCCCTGATAAATTCCCTCTCCCTTATTCTACTTCTCCTCTGCTCTGCCCAGCCGGACGGTGCCCTTCCCCAGTTTCTTCCACAGCCAACGGAGCCATACTCCCACTCCCTGTCAGCTGCTCGGCCTCCCGCTCCAAATCTGATTCCGACAGGGGCATGACATCTGGTGTCACTGCACATGGGATTTTCCTTGAGCACTCTCTTAACTTCTCCACCAGCTATTACTTGACCATCGAACCATCATCCTCTTGGTTGATTCGTCAGTGAACATACCGGCACCACATCATTTTTTTCAAGGTCATAACTAGCCGACGCTGCAGTCACAAATCAGCAATGCCATCTCTCCTTGGAAGGTCAATAGAAGGAAAACCGAAACGCAGAATGTAAATAATGAATCTGTGGCCAGAATGTAAGGTTTGTCCAAGCAGAGATATCTTGCTCGAAACTGGACACCGTTTTCCCATCAGCAAGCGCCTCAGGTTTCTATGACAATCTGTAAATGACAAGAGCTGCCTCTTGAGAAAAAACGTTGGCTATAGATATGTTTGATGTCAGGAAATGAAACCCTGAAGATGGGAAGGGTGATCAACCTCTGAAATAGCATGGCTGAAAGTAGGATTCTTACTCAGTGTGTAAAAGCCAAAGATGCACACAAGTTGTGGGATATGAAATCTCTCTACTCTGTACAAAAATAAAAGTGGACTCCCTTCTCCAAAACCATTGTCCAGAAAAGGTCTTTGCAAAGCCTCTTCGGAAGAGCTTGCCACCGCCTCCTCTTTCACAGCCAACAGAACCTCACTCCTTCCTCGGGGCATCAACCATCTCCCATCTTCATATAGCTTCACGTATGGCCGACGTTAGAGGGATGGCTTGAAATTTTATGGAACTTACATACCACGTTGAATCTCTTCCCGGAATTTCCATTCCTAGAATCGTTTGATGTTTTTTAAGGAATGAGACACCCACCAGCTGGAAGGGAAAGCAAGCCAAAGATCTTTGATACATGGATTGCAGGCTCATTCTTATTGGATTGAGATAGTATGTTTGGTCTTTTCATTTTGCACAGAAAAAATAAAACAGGATACATGGCCTGCAGCTTTCAGCCCTTGTACTCTTCTCTTCAGTTTACTAAAGGATGAATCGAAGTATCAACCTTTAAGCCTGATCATCAAACACAAATTACTCTTACCTTCTGATCTATTTTCAAGAAAAGCAAATGCTAATTTTGGGGCAGGTAGTTGTGGAGAACCAGCTGTGATTTTCCCAAAAGTATCACTCAGATTAATTAATGGCTAATCCTAAAACCAAACTACTTGTTACACTGGAAGTAGCAGGTGTTTCAATTTTGCCCAAACATGTTGGACAAAAATAACCTACATTTGAGGTGGGAAAGGGGTTCATGGAAGAAGTCCAAGTTGAACATAGTGCTATCTCATCCTCAAGAGGAAGAAAACCTCTCCTGGAATTGGGAACAGGGGCCTTTGCAGGAAGAAGAAACCAGGAGACCAGATGTAAGAATATGATTGAATCTGCCAACCTGACATGTTTGAGCACTAACCTCATTGCAGGTGATTGAGAAGAAGACAGCCCCATCCATGGGGAAAAATTGCACTTCCCAGGGATGAACCTATCTTTGCAGATTTCCACCTGGAAGCAAGAGTTAAACCCAAAGTTAAAATTAGATGCTGATGAAATAGGAGTTCATGGTATCAAAAAGGCAGCTCCAAAACTGCCATGGCCACCTCAAAGTTGGACAGAATAGTCATCTAAAATACTTGCATAAGGTTGGACAAAAACTGGGAATTAACATTTTGGGTTTTACTTCTCTCAGCCAGACGGCATCACTGGGAGTTGGGAGGCCACATAAATTTTTCTTAATCAATAAATAAGAGATGGGGGCATCATGAACCTCAGAGACAAAATCGTTCCCTCGTGTGGAAGTCACCACCAAGGAAGGCCACTTCCAAATTCAGATCCCATCCATCGAGTTGAGTGAGGGATCTTCAACATCTCTACTAAGGATGTACCATGACATGATACTACCAACACTGAAAAATAGTCAAGTGTTTTGGAAGCGGTCTTCCATGACAGGTAGCCAATGTGCAGATTACCAAAAATGTCTTATCCCTCAAAAGACTATAACAATTGGAAGAAAACTCCAGTAATCTACTATTAATGTAATACCCGCCTTAATCAAAAGCTTGGCAGAACATCCTATTCTGACTTCTAACATTCTTCAAGGAGACAAAGGAAATAATAATCATTCTCCCACTTCTAATTAAAAGGTGAACACAAAGGAAAGAATATGAGCAGCTTGAACCACTTCTTTAAGATTAAATAAAAGGTTAATTATTGGATGCTTTTGATCAGGATCTCTCAGGGTGGTTGGAACTTGTATAAAAGCTCCTGCATTGAATCCATTCTCCATCCGCTTCTCCTGCCATCCTCTGAACTTCTTCTCCTCCAGCTTCTTTGGTAAGTTGATTCCAAAGTTGTTTGTAGATACATAGGTCTGAGAGCTTCTATTGACTTTCGAATTATGGTGGATGGGAGCTTTCCTAGCGCAGAAACTAATTCTCTACAACTACAGCTTACTAAATATAAACTGTGGTAAATTTGTTGTGTTGGTGGGACAGAGCAGAGGGAATGGCCTTGAAGGACAGGAAGAAAAGATGGTACCAAGACAATGGTCAGATGCGAGGAGACCAAACTCAAAACAAAACTGGAGGAAACATCTCCAACAGGCCCTTCTCTTACATCACAAAAATTTAAGGAAGAATGGAGGGAGAAATATATTCGAGGTTTTGAAGATTTATTCCCCAAAACTGGGTCCTGATCTGCATGACATTGGTTTCTTCTTTCGTCAACCCTGTAAAGATTGACAGTTTGAATGCTTCTTCTTGTCTCAGGCTACGCGCCCTCAATCATCTCGCAGCAAGATGCTCGGCTGCTGCATGCCACGCCCCTGCCGGATGATACCCATTGCACGCTAATTCTCCAGCCCAGTGGGGGCCCTCCCAGCACGCCACCATCAGCATCCCTTGCGGACCATCCCAGCCTTCCAAGCCACCTGCCTCCATCCAGTCTGCCTTTGCTCAAAACTTCCCCGACGCCAACCATCTCTGGCTCTGTTCCTTCCATCTCCATCCCACTGAGGCTCCCTCATTCCACCTTGTCCCAGCCCTCACCCACCATGTTGCATCCCACTTTGTCCAAGCTCGAGAACAGTCCAAACTCTAGCCCTAAGCATCTCATCCCATTGAGCCCATCTTTCTAGCAGCTCTAGCCAACCTTCTTACTGTATCCAATTTGTACCGGCCAATCTTCTCCTCCACCATCTTCTGGCTCCTGTCCTAATCCATCACCTCCCGACTGTGCTGCTTCCCAAATCTTCCTCCTTCTGCCTCCCTTGCCTCTAGTCAACAATCTTCTGGCTTTGGTTCTGGTCCTACCATCCCCATCCCACTGTGCTCTTCCCAATCTTCTCCTTCTGCCTCCTTTGCCTCTAGTCAACAATCTTCTGGCTTTGGTTCTGGTCCTACCTACTCTCCATCCCACTGTGCTCTTCCATCTTCTCCTTTCTTGCCTCCTTTGCCTCTAGTCAACAATCTTCTGGCTTTGGTTCTGGTCCTACATCTCCATCCCCACTGTGCTCTCCCAATCTTCTCCTTTCTGCTCCTTTGCCTCTAGTCAACAATCTTCTGGCTTTGGTTCTGGTCTACCATCTCCATCCACTGTGCTCTTCCCAATTCTTCTCCTTCTGCCTCCCTTGCCTCTAGTCAACAATCTTCTTCTGGCTTTGGTTTGGTCCTACCTATCTCATGCCGCATTGAGCTCTCTCATTCCACCTCTCCCAGCCGATAAGCCAACGCTTCTTCTTGTCCCTCCATCGGAACATCCCCACTGAACCTTTGTCCATCTCCTAGCTCTAATCCACCACCCACCTGCTCGATCCCTATTTTCTATGTCAAAGCTCCTCTTGCTTCACTTGCTGAACGCTCCAAAGGACGGTTGCTCCTGCTACCAAAGTTTGGTCAAGAATTCAGAATGGTATGATGGATCCATGGACTACTTCCTGGGAACGGGTGCTGAAGCTTCAAATCATTTCACCATTCCAGTGGAAGAAAGAGATTGGAAATATATTCCATGGATTTTCTACTACCTTCGCTCCTTTGGCACCCAGACCCAAGAATAATCTCCTTAGTAAAACCTGTAGTTATTAGAACTTTTTCCTTGATTAGTTTTGAACGTTGCTCTGCTCAGTCTGAAGACCTCTGGAAATAACCCTTCAATGCAGCTAGTTTGACCTTCTTGTCCTCTGGCTAGGGTAGATTTAGACAACATGAATCTTCCAACTTGGTGTACTCATTTTTCAATGCCAGAGTGTTTACCTTTCATAAAGTCTACCTTCGGTGCATGATATCAATATGGTTCCTGGTATATCTTTGTGTTTCTTCTTTGGCAGTTTTTCTTATGTGTGTCCTGGAAACCCAGGAATATTATTGATGATCCATTGTTGCATTGAGTAACAACAATGTTTCCTCCAGAAACGTCATCCCCTCCCAGGTCTTTGGTAATTGTACTAAACAAAGAAGTGGGTTTTGGTGGACAGAGAAGAGGGAATATCCTTGAGGGACAGGTAGTGTAGGGGCAGCTACTTACACTTGGGCAAGAAAAACCCAAAGTACACAAATAGACTGGGTGAAACCAGGCTCAACAGCCAGGAACTACGAGAGGGATCTTGGAGTCTTAGTGGTCAACCAGCTAAATTGGAGGCAGCCGTGTGCAGGCAGCAGCCAAAACACGCTGATGCAATTCTAAGGTGCATTAACAGAAGGAGTACAATCCAGATCAAGGATGTACTAAACGCACTCTATAAAGCCTTAGTAAGACCAACCTAGAATGCTGCATCCAGTTTTGGTCACCACATTATAAAAAGATGTTGAGACTCTAGAAAAAAGTACAGAAGAAGAGGCAACCAGGATGATGAGGGGACTGGAGGCCTACAACATAGGGGACTGGAGGCTAAAACATATGATGAACGGTTTCTCCAGAGAGGAGGGGGTCAAGCTATTTTCCAAAGCACCCAATTTTTCCTTCCATCTCCATCCCACTGAGCTGCCTCATTCCACCTTGTCCCAGCCCTAGCCCACCTTGTTACATCCCACTTTGTCCAAGTCCAGAATCATCCAACTCTTGTTCTGGCCAATCTCCTCCTCAGCCATCTTCTGGCTCTTGTCCTACCATCTCCATCCCATTGAGCTCCCTCATTCCACCTTCTTCCAGCCCTAGCCAACCTTGTTACATCCCAGTTTTCTCTTTCCAACCTTCTTCTGGCTCTACTGTCTCAATCCCAATGAACATTTCTCCATCTCCAAGCTCTAATCCACCACCTTCCTGCATGATCCCTATTCCTATGTCAAGCTGCCCTTGCTTCATTTACTGAACCTCCAAAAGACGGTTGCTGCATGGTACAAGTTTGGTCAAGAACTGGGAATGATATGATGGATGCATGGACCACTTCCTGGGAACTGGGTGCTGAAGCTTCCCATTGTTCACTGTTCCAGTGGAAGAACAGATCGGAAATGTATTACATGCATTTTCTATTAATTTCACTCATTTGGCACCCAGACCCAAGGATCATCTCCTTCGTAAATCTGTAGTTAGAACTTTTCCTTGATTCGTTTTAATCTTTGCACTGCTCGATTTGAAGACCTCTGGAAATGTCCTTCAATGCAGCTAGCTGACCTTCTGGTCCTCATGCTAGGATAGATTTGAACAACATGCTCTTCCAACTTTTGTCTACTCATTTTTCAATACCTCCTTTTTCCAAAATTATGATGAGCTGCTGATCCCTACTATCATGAGGCAACAGTTCAACTCACTTTCAAAAGCCTGGAAAAATGATGAGGTTCCCTCTTGTGGGTAAGCATATATGGCCCAATAAGCCACAGAAAGCCAGAATGTTCACTGAGGTGAGCCAATAATTCCTCACCTCTGATCAGCTGGCAGCCCTCCACCAATCAGAATGTATAGCCAGGGTAGCAACAAAGTGGGGAGAGAGGAATTTTGGCGGGAAAAGCTGAGGTAAATTCAGAGAATGAGAGAGTGGGAAACACAAGTGGAGAACTGAAGAAAGAGGAGAGATTCTACAGAGAATCATTAAAACTGCCCAGAATATCACCAGGCTCCAGCTACCAGCCCTGGAAGACATCTTCGCATCTCACTCTTTGAAGAAGTCGCACAACATTCTCAGAGACTCCTCCCATTCTGCTTACAATCTTTATAAACTGTTGCCTTCTGGCAGAAGATTCAGAACAATTAAAACTCAGACCACACGTTTCTGAACAGTTTTTATCCCAGAACTATAATTGCACTTAACAATGAACTCAAGGACCACCATCAGTGAACTGTTAGACAGTATTACTTGGTCTGTTGTGTGGATGCTTGTGTGTTTTAGGGGGTGGGGAATTTTGTTGGGTGGCGGTGTGTTTGGGGTTTATCATGTGTGTTTGTTTGTTGGGTCTGGTCTCTGGGTGTTTTGTGAATTTCGTTGTATGTGTATATTGTGTATATACATACAATGACAATAAAGTATATTATTGTTGTTGTTGTTGTTATACACAAAAAATGAAAGTGTACACAGCAAACAAGATAACTGTGCTCGGTTTTGTATCACAAATCACTAGTCAAACACCCCAAGCGTTTAGGACTGCATGATGTATTGGCGGATTATGTGAGCAGATCCCAGTAAGGTGGCCTTCTGCAGCTAACCAATGGTGTTTTTGTCAGTGCCAATTATATTTAAGTGCTTGCCTAGGTCTTTAGGCACAGCTCCCAGTGTGCCCAGTACCACTGGAACTACATGCACTGGTTTATGCCAGAGTCTCTGCAGTTCGATTCTCAAGTCCTAATATCTGGTGATTTTTTCAAGTTGTTTCTCGTCAATTCTGATGTCACCAGGTATGGCAATGTTTATGTTTATTATTACACACAAAAATGACAGTGTACACAGCAAATGAGATAATTATGCTGGGCTTCATATCACAAATCACTTCCCAAGTGATTAGGATTGCAGATTATGCAAGCAGGTCCCAGTAAGGTGGCCTTCTGCAGCTGACCAATGGTGATCTTGTCAGCACCAATTGTTTTTAACTGCTTGCCTAGGTATTATTGTTGTTGTTGCTGAAACAGATTGTGGTGGTGACAAAGAGTTTAGTGAGGCACAGATCAAGATTGCTCCACTTGGCTTCTTTGTGCCAATGAGGAGGTATACATTACCTCATGTCAACTGGAAAATACCTCCGAACTTGAATAAAGATCTCCACCGAGCTCTCATCACAAAGCCAGAATTTTGTTACTATGTGTATCAAGAATGTGTGGTCTTGTGTCACAAGATCCTGAAGGTGGAAGAGATCAGCCATTGGAATACAAGGCTGGAAACAATTTTTCACTGAGGGAACAGAACCTAAAAAATTTTAAGTGTCCACTGAAGAGAACCAGTAAAAGAATCAGTTGTTTCTGATTGGCTGGCAGTCCTCCACCAATCAGAATACATAGCCTGGGTAGCAACAAGGGGGAGAGAAAGAGAGGAAATTTGGCGGGGGAAGCAGAGTCAAGATAAATTGAGAGCAAGAGAGAAACAAAAATGAAAAACTGAGGAAAGAGGCAGAAGAAAGAAACAAATTATGGCACCAAGAAAGAGTTTCGTGAGGCACAGAATTGAAGGGGAAGCAAGACTGCCCTGCTTTGCTTCTTTGTGCCAATGAGGAGGAATCCATTACCTCAGATTAAATGAAAAATAGCTCTGAACTTGCATAAAATTGCCCACTGAGCTCTCCTAAAATCTAGTTCCCATTTTCAGATATCTGAATATCGTCTGAATATTTACCGGCAATTATTTCTTTGCCACAGAAACTTGGCATTGCTATGCAAAAGCCCGGATTATGGAACAAATGTTTCAGGGTGTCATTTTGCTTTGCAGGGAGGAGCCAGACATTTTTATTGTATTTGTATTTGTATTGTGTAGTATTGCATTGCATTGCATTATATTTTATTTTATTTATGTTTTGTTATTTTACTTATTTTATTTTATTTTATTTTATTTTATTTATTTTTTATTATTGTATTGTATTGTATTTATTTTATTGTATTGTGTTGTATTGTATTTTAATTTATTGTATTTTAATTTATTATTTTATTTTTTATTGTATTTATGTGCTGCCCATTTCACTATCCAAGCACGGTGAGTGGTCAGGAAACCAGCAAGGGAATCCCTGGATTCCTGTGTGAAAATCACTACCACAAACTCCAAAATGAAACATGGAGTTTGTTTAATTAGTTGAAACTTAACAAAATTCTAATGATAACAAACAATTGGTATTTTTCAGTGAAGCTGAGCTGAGCTGAGTTATACTAAGTTCAAAGAAATATCCCACTGATACACAGACTTTTTTTTTTTTTCAAGAGCAACTCTTATTTATTATGACACAAGATTGTCTCGTGTGTCCTCTGGGGAGAAAAGTCATCTCAAATCCTACCTGAACATGAATGCTTGATTAATTTGGCTTTTCCAATTTGGAGGATCCACTTTTATCCTTTTTGATGAATCCCCTGGACACTTCCCCAGATACTTTTCCAGATGTCAGCTTGGAGGATGATGAACCAGTTCCAGGCACATCTGGAGGGGAGTTGGTCGATGGCTCCAAGCAGCCACCTGAGAGGGACTTGGCTGAAGAACAGCTATAGCAGGACAACCCTGAGCCTTCAGGTGGGGAAAGCATGCAGCTGCATCCGGCCAGCAATGAGGAAGGGGAACTGCCTTCTGCACCTGATCCAAGAAGACATAGGGCAGAGAAAAGGCAGGAGCAGAGGTCAACCAGGTTACTCCGATGAGGCAGCCTCATCCTTCTTGCTGGGCTGCACCAGAAGCTGACTATTTAGCACAGCAGACAGATGGAAGTGATGGTGGGGGAAATGTGTTCATTTTCTAGTTGTCACCGTGCCTTGGCTTGGATTGTGCCTTGTGAACTCTGGACTTTTCTTGCCTCCTGAACCCTCTTATGTTGTGGATTAATTTTGCCTGGTGGGTTTATTTGGGTTAGGTAACTTTCCAGTGCCTTGTGAACTCCTTGGATCTGTGGATTAGCATCAGTCTGCTTGTGGCTAGACTTAAAATTGGGACAGTCCTCGGTTTTTAGTGAAGGGATTTTGAGGGGGTATATTAATAAACCCACTACACCACATTGTGTGTGTGTGTGTGTGTGAATGTGAGCAGGACAGCACATCCTTGGAGGAAGAATTAAAGCGCTTTTTTGATGGATTGTTGTATCAAAAGAATAACAGAAGAGCAGAAGATATTTTTGCGCACTAGAGGAAATTTTATTGAATGTTGAAGCAAGGAGTGAACAGAGGAAATGCAGGGTCTCATGCATGAAGAACATAACATAACAGAGTTACAAACAAAAACAGACTATAAAGCATTATCCTAAGCTTGAGAAATCAGATTAAAATGCCAGGGACAGTATTGTGTGGTACAGTAGTCATTTTTTCTGAACATGGAACATTTAGATATGAGGAAAAAGCAAAGGTCATTTGTTAATCTTAAACTAGAAGCATATGCATGCAAACTTGACGATTTTGGAGAATTCCATGAGAACTAGTTTAACCCCAATGTCTTTAAGGTGTCATCATTCCAAAAAGTAAACAAAGCCTATAGAAGGCAATCAGAAGATCTTGATTCCCAGAGAGATGATGGCTTGTTTGAATACATGGAACGCCATGTATTGTCTCATGATGATAGCCTCTGAAGCATCTTCCATCATGCTTCTATGATATCTTCTTTCAGTTCTTCAGGAGATGTTCATGAGAAGGTTGGCTGCAATGTACAATCTACAGTATTTACCACCATTATGGGAATATAATTGTTGGAACTTAGAAGAAACTCAGTTACAAGGAGTTTGGATTGAGTCTTCAACATACTTAAACGAGACTCATCTGAACTCCAATTGACTCCAAGGTGTCTATTAAAAATAGCTGAGTTTTAATTCAACCTCTTTAAACACTAAGATCTCTGCAAGTTAGAGATGTGGAGCAACCCCATAAATCAAGTTTTTAAGAACTGCGGAGGCTCATGGAATTTTAGAATCCAGAAGCCATAACCTTGGTCATGAATCTGTGCCATAATTTTCAATTCCAGGAGGACCTTATTAGAGAGCCACTCCATGGTTGTTCAAAACCACAAATGGCAGGGGCTGCATGGGTGGACACTGACAGGAACGACACAGGTTGGCATGCAGGAGGAATGACCACCACTGGCTGGGAAGATGGGGCCAGATGGACAGACACAGGATGGCTTAGAGGGCTGGACACACATAGGAGCAACAGGGATACTCCCATAGCTAATAGGAAAGATAGGCCCAGATGGGCAGACACAAGATGGAAAGCTGCTCTTTGGCTGAATACACATTGCAGGTGACCCACAAGAGATGCCACAAGGAGATGCGCAGATCGGGACACAAGGGGGCTGGAGGGGTTGGATGCAAACTGTGGGTGGCCCACAAGGAGGTGAGCAGACCGGAATGCAGGGGGACTGGTTAGGTTGCACACACACAGTGGGTGGTCCACAAGGAGATGCGCAGACTGGGATGCAGTGGGACTGGATAGGTTGCACACANCACACAGTGGGTGGTCCACAAGGAGATGCGCAGACTGGGATGCAGTGGGACTGGATAGGTTGCACACACACAGTGGGAGGTCCACAAGGGATGGAGTGGCAGACTGGGACACAGCAAGAGGAGCCACCCCCGACTGGGAAAACAGGTCCAGATGGGCTGTAGCAAGTTGGTTTGTGACAGCTGAGCACCATGTTGGAGATAATGAAGGTTAGTCTGCAATGGGCAAAAAGGATAAGAAACAGTGAGCATTACAAGCAAATCACCACTTTTATTCCACTTCTTCCAAAGAAAACTTAAATAGCATTTCTAAACTACTCAGCCAGCACTGATCAAGCTTAGAGGCATCCTCTCCTTCTCAATTAACCAGTATTTTGTTCTTATGAAACTAGCTTATGGTTCCTTGAGAACTCAGAATATTTTGAATGTAAGATTCAGGGAAAGCAGGATGGATGATACTTGTAGATGTTTTTCCTCTAACTATCCCCAAAGCTAACATTTGCCTATCATCCTGTAAACTTCCCAAGTCCATTGTTAAGAGATCTCCTGAATTTTGTATCATGTGCTAGATAGTCAAACTAGCCAATATACATATAGTGTAAGATATTCAACTGCATATTCAGTACGTATAAGTTCATTGATAAATTGGCCATCTTGGTCAATGGCAACATGTCAACATTGGATCCATGCTATCAAGAAAGAGAGATGGGTTGAAAAGCAAGTCTACAATAAGTTCAAAATAAACAGGGTTCTCTAACAAAACAAAACTCATAAGGTAGAGTAATAATTCTATAGTCAGCCAATCCCAAATCTTGATCTTCCTAAACTGGTCTCGAAAAAACCTACTTTTACCTTCCATGTTCAGGTTGCTATCTAATCTTCTACATCTCCAAGTAGACCTGGAAAAGTCCAGACAGAAATCCTGGAGAATCAATCCTGGTTGAAAACTTGGTCAACTTCCCTCTAACACTTGCAAAGAAAAACTTCTTAGGGTTTTTACACCGAGTCAAAATTTAAGCTCTCTTAGACCACCAACCTGCTAGTGTGGACTACTTGCTGGAAGCAAGCAAGGAAAACAAACACCAATCAGCAAGAATCTTCATAACTGAACCAGGAGGAGCATGACTCCTGGGGTTAGGCTGTTGGTCAAAGTCCAAAATGACTTCTCAAAAGTTATTAGATGCATTTAATAATGCGTCAAATCCAACTTACCGGAGAGAGCTGGAGAAGAGAAGTGAAGGAGAAGTAAGAAGTACTGCTGAAGAACTGAAGCCAGGCAGCAGCTTTTATACAGTTTCTTGGGGAACCTGACAAGCATCTTGACCAGTAAAGTCTACCAATTATATATGTCTCATCTCAAATGAAAGGGCTCTAGAACAGCCATCCTTGCTTTGTTGTCATTGTGTCCCTACTAATTTTGGGGTGTTTGGGTGTTTATATTATGCATTATGTTCCCTATCATTGGAGTATATTAAAGTCTAAGGACAAGGATTAGACCAGGTGGATTAATGATGACTAGTTTCCACAGCTAGTTTCCACAGCTGACTAGTTTGTTGAGTTTGATGGAAATGTGTATGAAAAATTAAGAAGGACAAATCTCCTCATATTTAGGGAATATTGTTAGGAAAGGTAGGAAGAATTCTAGCCCATCATGGCAATGTAATTCAAGTGTTTATTCCACCACAAATTTATAAATTTTTGCTCCTGCAGACAAAAGTGATCCTTGTTATCTTCAAGAGAAGACCCCGTGTTGAGTACATTTCCTTGAAGAAATCTCCTAGCTCAGGTATTCTAAAAAAAATCCTGGATTGAACAACTTGAGGATGGCCCCACTGAAATCTCCTGAGATTATAGAAGGTTCTTCAAATACTATAAAATAATCATATTACCTGGAATGTAATAAATTAACCAAAATCATAAAATTGTGTCTTATTTATTTTGGCCATGTCATGCAGGGGAATTCACTGGAAAAAGCAGTTACATTGGGAAGAGTTAGCAGTAAAAGGAAACCAAGTTGCCAAAGATCATGGTATCTGGGCACCATCAAAGTGATGCCAGCCAGAGCATAGAACAACTCAAAGAAGTAGTTCAAGATCAGAACATGTGGAGAAACCTGAACCATAGAATTATCCAGAGTTGGACTCGATTGAATGTATAACATCATCATTAATAAAATATCATGAAACTAAATTAAATTAATTTGGGGGCCCAGCTCCAGTCTGCCCTGGTTCAGTGGTTGGTTGGTTGGTTTTGTAGAAAAGCACAAAGATCAATGAAAAAGTGAAGTTGCCTTACATTTCATGGAAGAGTAATAGGAACTCTCAGGGCTAGAAATTGAACTGATTGTCAAAAAAAGATGACATTCAGCATCATTAGCAAGAAAAACACTTGGCTATCTCCTTGAAGTCCTCAGGAGTTCAATCCAACTTGAAAAAGATTTATTTTTAACCTTTTTATCAATGTTCAAAGGGGGCAAAGGTCTTCATCCCCCTGATCAAAAACTTATTTTGGGTTCCCTTCAAAAAAATTTGGTTATTCCACCCAAAGAGGAACTCCCACTTTTGGTGCTACATGCTACTCTAAGAACAAAATCACAGCCAGAAGAAAATGACATGTTTGGATTTTTGGGCTGAGTTGAAGGAAGTTTCCCTCCCCACTCAATCCCAAGTTTCTTGGATCAGAAGCATTTCCCTCCTTGATGTGAACATCTGGGAAGCACCTTCATCTGAGGCTATTGGTGAACTTTAGAGGAAGTAGGCCTATCACTCTGCTGTCTTGCCCTTATGTCTTTCATGTCTTCCCTGGAAGATGGCCAAGTTTTAATTGGCAGGAGCATGCAGTTCAGCTGCTTCTTTAAATTTTTCACCTGCTGTTCCAAATCTGAAACTATCTGCCTTCAATTTCCATTACCCAGGAAAATAGCTACCATTTAAGAGCTTAAAAGAAGAAAAGTCACCATATAATTCTGTATCATCATCAAATGATGGCTAGGCTCACCAAGTCATTTTTGTAATTTGCTGTCTGCATTTCCAGAGCTTAGGAAGAAGGACGTTCACCAATGGTTTAGATCATCATTTTTCTAGCCCCTAGAAATACCATATGACTTTAGATTGTTATTTTGTTCCATCAGTGTTCCATATATTTCTTTTAAAAAAAAAAATTAAAGCAAAATAATTTATATATACAGTTTCAATAACTGAAGCCTTCCCTTCCCTTCCTTTCCCTTCTGAATGGAACTAGTTTCCCAAGACATGGTTTGACAATGAAGCAGTCAACATTTGAACTCCATACATATGACAGTTAGAATTTTGAATTAAATGCAAAATTCCATCTTATTTTTTTAAAGATGAGAGGTGCAGTATGCTGCTAGCTTGGTCACTTTATCAGAAATATAAAAGTGAGCCAGAAAACATGATTCCCAGTGAGATGGTCCTCACAAGGTTTTTAGATTACGATGAGCAAGGACTACAATTTTGCATCCTAAAACGTAGTTGGTTGGTTGGTTAGTAGACTGTGTAAATTTGGTTTAGAGTCAATGGTCTCAGGTGAACCAAGCCAATTCTAGCCTACTCAATAAATCATTACTAGACAAACATAGCTTAACATGCGGTGGGACCCAAGTCTTTGTGTGGGAAGGAAAAGGACCACCAAAAAGGAGAGACAGATTCAATTTTGCTTTGAGAATAATCCCTGAGTCTAAATCTGGATGGGGATCAGCAGAGGTCATCTGGGAAGTTCTCCATCCAATTACATCGCTAAAAATTCACACCTGTAACTTAGACTAACTAACAAAATTAGGAGAAGCAACCTGATCCCAGCTTTTAATATTCCCCTGAAATGAATGGAATGCAAAACTGATGACAAAGGGATAGTGATGGAAGAATAATAACAACTTAGGTCTCCAACACCTTGCATGTAGGATATCTCCTCCAGCAAAAAGAAACACCCAACAATGTTGTATATAAGAAGGACTGATGCTTCTGGCTTTGTCCAATTTCTAGCTTGCCGTCACTGGTGAGTCTTCACACAAACTTCGCAGTTTTGTGGATAGACAATTCCAGTTTACTTGGATTATCCTGGTTGTCATTCTCTCATGTCCAAATCTGTTTCTCAATGAAGCCAAAGCTGGGTTGACCTACAGCTTGTATCACAAGCTAAGTTGAAGACACAATATGATTGTTTCATATCTACTTTCTTTTGTCATCAGTTTTAAATGAACAACTTTGGCACAAATGGTCATGAGTGTGTAAGAAATATATTCAAAGCCTATTTACATTTATGGACATAAGGAGAGAAGTGAGAAGGTTGTGTTGTTATGGTCTAGCAAGATGCTAGCCCTAGTTATTCAACAAAGCCCTCAAAAAAGATATTAAACCATATATGAATCTATGTACAACATACTAAGCCACAGGTTCAAGCTTGATTGAGTATATATTGTCAAGTCAGTGTCAACTCTTGGAATCTACCTTAGACTTTCTCCAGAAGGATCTGTTTCTAACTAGGTCCTTCAGGTTCCCAATGGGCCCCTCCATCCTCCCTATAACTAAGTCCAACCACCCTGTTGCTTGTGGTCCTCTTCTGTCCTCATTCTTTTCTGTCCTTCAGAAGTTGTGGGTGCTCCATCACAGGAGGCTTTTAAGAAGAGAGTGAACAGCCACCTTTCTGAAATGGTATAGGGTCTCCTGGTTGAGCAGGGGGTTGACTAGAGGACCTCCAAGGTCCCTTCCAATTCTGATATTCCATTCCTTTCCATTCTGTTCCATCCCATTCCATTCTATTCTATTTCTTTCCATCTTCCCCAGAATTAAACCCTTCCCCAGAGAACTGATCCTTCATCTGTATCCAAAGTAGGATCATTAGAGCCTAAAGGTTGAAGCTTGTCAAGTTTTATATACTGTGCAGTTGTTGAGCTTTCCAATGTTATGTACACTGTGTGAAAAGTCCTGCAATCTTTTAGTTCTCAATGTGGATAATGAAGAACAATCAGCATTGTTTAATACTTTTTAAAGTTAATCATATTCATATATATTCCTTGTTTTTTTTCCTTTTGGTTGTTTTATTGTTCTACTTTCCTTTGTTTAATCTCCCTTTCTATTTCTTCAATTGTTTATGATTGTGAGCCACCATTGTGGTGACAAATACATTTGATAATAATGATAACAACAAATAGCCTTTTGAGAGCTCCAAATCTCAGGAACTCAGCTGCCCTTTTTGCAAAAGAGGGAAACATAAACCTAGGCCCTCTATTTAAATATTGCTGTCTGAAACTGCCCAAGATGTTACATTAAATGAATATGCAGTTGGACAGACTGTGGTTCAGCCTGTCTTGGGAACTCAATCCTTCCCAGTTACACATGCTTTGGTAGCACTGGTTGCTTTTAAGGGACAGTTTCAAAGCAGACTCTACCCCAAGTGGATGTCCCATGTCAGACCAAAAACCATGCAAGAGTCAGTAACTGCAATGCTGAGAAGCGTTTATTAAAAAGAGGGTGAGGGGGTGATATCCTTAACGTAACAAAAACCAAACATACACAAAAGAGCACTGTGGGGTGGCTGGCTGACAAAAGCTTGAAGGAGTCAGAGAAAATAAATTACCCTCCCTTTCCAAGAGGTGAGAAAAAAAACCACTTGAAATTCAGAGTCCTTCCCAAGTTGGGCCCTGAGTTTTGTTTTGTTTTTCTGAAGACGCTGTCCATAAGTCCTGTCCTGTTTCCATGTCATGGTTGTATAATCCTACCCTGCTTCGGTTTAGCAAGGATATTTACAAATGCTGGCTCTGCGTCTTGGCCGGCAGATTGGCCCGAGACTGCCGCCGCTGCCAAGATATCCTCCGTACCCAGCGGCACAAGCGCTATATCCTCCCACGGCAACTGGCTCACAGCTGGCGGAAAGGATGGCGCCCGGAATTGTGACCACAAAGGATGGTGGCTGGACCACAACTTCGGAAGGTGGAATCTGGCTAATGCATCCCACATTAGCTCCCGGGAGAATCCCAAGGTTGTTGGCTGAAGCAGCACCACCGCCGCTGTAACCGAGGAGTCCCGAGCCAATCCCGCAGGAGCCGAGCCCGATCCTTGGAACAGAGGCACAAGAAGGAATGGCACAGGAAGGTGGGCAAGGAGGCAGGCAAGGTGGAGGGAAGCAAGACATGCTGGGTGGCAGGCGTGAACCTGGAAAGGATGGAGAAAAGCACATCAATTAGCGTCGAGATGTTGAGTCATTCGTGCTGGACAGCAGATCGAGGTTGATATGATAGGAGAGAAGAAGGACACAGGCCAACCCAGAAAGCTTCCTGCTTTTCAGAGAGCCATAAAAATAATTTTAAAACAAAACAAAAAAGGAATTAATGAGCTCAGATTGCCCAAAGCTGTGCCAGACAAATATTTCCAGGAGGAGCAATCAGGATGCCCAGACAAAATCTGCTATTTTGGTTTTGTTGTGATCACCGTAAATATCAGAGCTATTCAGACACGCCACTCAAAGGCATTATTTGAGGTCTGTTGGCACGCATCAGCAGCTCCATTGTTGTGTCTCGAGACTACCAGCCAACAATTTAATAATTGCCTGCAATTTTGCCTTCCCAATAATGAATGTCTGGCTTGCAAAATTGGGAGGCAATTATTTTGAATTTTTTGTATCTGGGTGGCAGAACAACTCGGCGAGCAGCAAAGGTTAAAAGCACTTCGCATCTGTTGGCTGACATCTAGTGGCTGTCCAGGTTGTGCAGGCCAGAAGTGGAGGATCTGCTCTTGAAGGACCTCTAGATCAAGGGCCTTCAAACTTGGCAAGTTGAAAGAATTGTGGACTTCAACTCCCAGAATTCCTGAGCTAATATGACTGGAGGAGGAGGAATTCTGGGAGTTGAAGTCCACAAGTCTTGAAGCTGTCAAGTTTGAAGACCCCTGCTCTAGATCAGTGTTTTGCAAACTTGGCTGGTTTAAGATGAGTGGACTTCAACTCCCAGAATTCCCCAGCCAGCAATTCTCAGTCATGGAAGCTGAAGTCTGCACACATCTTAAAGTGGCTGAATTCTGAAAACACTGCTCTATCTTGAACTATTTTGCACTCTTTTCCAGGAAGCTTAGCATCCCCTTAAGTCATGTCTGTGAACAGACTTGATTAATTTTTTTTCTTTTCTTCATTTTCTGTCTCCCAGCGCTTGGATTCCAAACAAGGCAAACGAGCCAAGATTTCTAATTAAACAGTGGAGGCTTTTGTGCACCAGTTTAACCTGTTTGCTGATTTCTTTCGGTTTTTCTACCTTCCAAAATTGAGCTGATTATGTTTTGAAGAGAAGGGAAATACCATCCTTGTCCACTGGGTGGCACTCTATGAGAAATTATCGCAAGTTTTGACTCTTACATGAAATAAGTAGAAGCAATTATTGCTATAATTACTATATTCTGCTGCTGTAATATGATCTGGGTTTTTTTTTAAAAAAATGGGATGTTCAAGTCAAATGTCCTATTTCATAGGCTTTTGCTCCTTTGTATCAACCTTTAAAAAAAATTTAAACTGTAGGATTTGGTATATTTGCTTTGATCTTACATTGCTTTTAAATTCTCCTATTCTTTCCCAGCTATTCAGCAAGGGATTTCTATCCATTTATTTATTTGTTTAGGTGATGTTTGGAAAATGCTTACCAAAAATCAAACCATTTCCTTTGCACCAGTCAAACTCAATAGGGACAGTGCTTGCCAATATGGGAAGAAAAGTTTTATAATTGGATCACAATTTTAAAAGCTGGGACATACAAAAGTGAGGCATGAACAATCCTCATGATGGAAATATGGAAGGACAATTGCATGGGAGAATGTTTCATTCTTCTCAAATGGAAATTTGATTTCAAATAACCAAATGAGCTTTAAACCAGCTGAAGAATAACTGCTCAGAAGGAAAACCCACTGAGTTTTAATTTGGTTTTTTTCAATGAAATGCTTTTAGTTAGAAAGGCAAAATATAAAATAGCACAAACCTGCAGTCCTAGCATGGGTTTCTACTGTAAAACATCACAATTCAAAATATCTATAACCTCTTTGGCTCCATATTTCTTTGAGACAGGTTGCTGTCTTTGTTTAGAAACCCAGACAACTCAAAACCCATCAGATCTGCTGCTCTGAAAGTCATGCTCGAGACAATTGCTAGCTGAGTAGAATTTGGATGGTGATTTTACAAACAATGGGTGGTTGGGTTACCAGACCCAGAGTAGAGTAGATCATTTTTCTGGAAGATGACAAAAACAGCAAGCCGAAAGAGCTTGTGAACTGAATAGTTTTTAAGATGTCCTAAATTTAGTTCCTGCTGTGATGGAATCCAAATGCACTTTTTGGTTCTCACCTTTTGGTTCTCTTGCAAATAACCAATTTCAGAGAGCACCAAAGATTCCACAGCAAAAACATATTGTCAGCCTTCAAGATTTTCTCCCTTTGCTTTGCATCTTTCGGCTGTCATAAGTAACAGGGGGAGGGGGGAATGGTTATGGGAAGTGAGCTGGAGGTGTTACAAATCAGAACTGTATACGCTGGGGGGAGTAGATTCTTGCTTAGGTTTCTATCCTATGCTATGTGCAGCTGCAACTCTTTATCAAAATAGGTCAAGGTCAACAGACAGAGGCCTCATCACCACCTGGAGATACCCACATGATGATATAAACAACCTTTAATTGAATGAGCCAATTGAACTATTGGGGGTGGGAACGTTGACATTGCTTTGTATAGGTGATTTACGCACCCATTTTCTCAGATTCAGATTTCTTTTGTTGCTACCACTTGATTTCCAGTAAAAGATATCTTTTCTCTGATTAAAGGAGTCTAAGTATTTCTTTCTTGGATTTTGAATGGAGCACCAGCTGACACAGGTCTAAGTTCTCCAAAACTCTTGGCCAACGCGTTGAAGTTGAAGCCTTGGCCAACACATTGAAGTCAAGAGACTTGGAATTAGTTGGGCCGGAAAAGCAGCTACAGAGGTAGCATGGATGGATTGCATGTTCAGTCATCCAAACCAAAACAGGAGCTAGGTTGGCAGAAGACATCAACCAAAATCAAAAGAAGAAGACAGTATCAAAGCTAGGCTATATGAAGCGAAAATCATGGACTTACCCAGGTAGAAGAAGGAAGAACTGAGGCTTTGATGAAAAGCTGAAGCTGTTGAGAAGTGTAGAATGAACGGACACTTTTATACACCTTCGGTAACTGGTTAATGACAGGCCACAACAGATTTTTCCCTGAGGTTTTAATTAATTTTGACTTGTCATGTTATCTTTATCTCACTTAGCAACTTCTTTGCTAATTGAATGATTTTCTTCTATTAGTCGTATAACAAGATCGCATATTTTAGCCTTCCTTCCACCCTGAATTTACCTTCAATCCGCTTTCTCGTGTTTGTAAACAGGAAAGGGCATGCGATCAAAACTAGCTACTCAGCAAATGTAAGAGGAGGAAAAAAAAAACCACATGGAAAGGTGTTGACCATTCAAGCTTTTAATATTTGATGCGTTTCTCAAATGGTCAGATTTTCATTTAGATCTTCAGTTAATCCCTAAACCAGAAGAAGAATGCTTTGTTCAAGACACTCCATAGATCTTCAATAAGATTTGGTTGGCATCAGAGCTAGGACATGCAGGATTGAAGTGTCTCCCAAAAGAAAAAATGCTGAATTTCATTTGAATCCAATTTCCAAACTCATTTAAAATAAATTTAGGGAGCCACTTGACTATTTCTTGCAAAATCTCCAAAATCTTACATTTCTACCAATGGGGTTTGTGCTGTCCCAGCCGGTCTATGGGAATTGATTAGTTACTAAGGAATTGTGAGCTGTCCCCTTAAGGGAATGCATCATGGTAAATGTAGTTAAAGGGTTCATGCCACGTGGCTAAATCTGTAATCCTGATTGGTCATTGAACTGACCCTTGGTGGGTTAAGGGAGCTTTCCACATTCTATATCTGAACTCTCTACCTCATGGCATCTTCTAGGGTTGCCATCTGGCCATTTTTCCGGCCAAATTCGAGAAATCTGGGCCGTATAGAAATCTGTTTGGCCCTGAAAAAAATCATGTCTCAATCATATATTTGGCTGGAAATTTGGCCGTATGAAAGTTGCTTGGCCATGAAATCGAATTTTGGCGAATACGGTTTTCAATACAATATATTATCCTTGCTGAAGAAGTCCCTGGCGCCTCGGGAGACAACGTGCGAGAAGAATAGCAGCCGCCCTCAAGTTAGTCCTAAGGAGCCTGGTGTCCAAGGGGACGCTGCCTACAAGACAAGGCACGGGCGCCTCGGGCTCCTTCAAGCTCAACAAGAAGCGGGCCGATGCAAAGGTCAAGGCGGCCCCGCAAGCAGCAGAGTCGGCGGGAGCCAAGAAGGCGAAAAGGGCTGCAGGTGCCGCCGGGGCGAAGAAAGCTGTCAAAAAGCCTGCTTCAGTGGCGGCCAAGAAGCCGAAAAGCCCCGCATAAACCCCTGAAGGCAAAAGCTGAGCCTCAGGCTTCACCAAGGCCAAGCCCCCCCCCCCCCCGAAAAGAAGGGAAGCTCCCGCGGCTTCGCTTCAACCCCAAGGCTCTTTTCAGAGCCACTCAGAATTGTCTTGAAAAAGAGTTGAACATGTGGACTGGTGTGAAGACCCTTCGGTTTGTTTTGGAGGGAAATATTAGACAGTCAAAGTAACGGGAAGGTATCGTGGCCGAGAGCGTCTAAGGCGCTGGATTAAGGCTCCAGTCGTGGGTTCGAATCCCACCGTGTCGTTTTATTTGTTTAGTGATTATATTTTTTCAATGGGGGGGGAATCCCCTAAAAAACCTCATGCCCTAGCTTCCCACCTCCTCGGGATCGCTGCATTTGGCCCTGAGCTTTCCAAGCGGTTATTTGAAGTGAGCTGCCTAGCCTGGATGTGAGTAAAGAAACGCAGAAATTCCCATGATGTCACGCTGTCGAAGAAAGACTATTTTTTGTGATTGGATTATTTAAATACAGTTAAAAAAAGCAAAAAACAATATATCCTCATGTTATATTGACTAAAAAAAATTTGGCCAGAAAATTTGGCCGTGAGAGAAAATAATTTGGCCGTATTTTGACTTGAGTTTGGCCGCAGATCCAAACTGCGATCTGGCAACCCTGGCATCTTCCTTCTATTGCTATGAGATAGGTTAGGAGCTAACCATCTTTCATATACAAGGCAGATATACAAAGGATTGATTAAAGAAGAACTTCATCACAAATGTGAGTTATGAAGATACCTGATGTACCAATAAATGAACTTCGTTATGGAAGCTTTGTTGGGTTATCTATCTGCATCTGCACAGCTATAAATCTACTTCTGTGCAAGAGACAGAACAGGGTTTATTTTGGAGAAAAAAATGGAAAGGAAGAGAACAGGTTGTTGATCTCCATCCAGTTCAGATCAAGGACTTAAAATCTGGTTGATAAAAGCAGATATTCGTGGATTATCTCGCTAAAACTTGGATTCTGATCGAGAAAGGTATGTGTAGTCAAAGCTATGTCCCAAAGCTGCTTAACAAAAAGTCTGGTTACCTCTTGAAAAAAGCACCTTTGGGACAACCTGGATGTCTGAGAATCTCCATAGACAGTCAAAGCTCTGGTTTTCCCAGGAATCATGCATGGCTGGGAGAGTTAGACCATATGGAAGGCCAAGCCCCAAAGAATTGATGCTTTCAAATTGCGGTGTTGGAAAAGTCTCTTGAGAGTTTCTTGGACAGCAAGGAGATCAAATCAGTCAATCCTAAAGGAAATCAACCATGACTATTCTTTAGAAGGACAGAAACAAAAGTGCAGAGAAGAGCAACCACCAGCAGCCAAAAAAAGTCAATTCAATCCTAAGTTGCATTAACAGAGGGTCAAGATCAACTCAAGATCAGGTGAAGTGTTAATACCACTCTGTAAAGCCTTAGTAAGGCCACACCTAGAGTACTGCATCCAGCTTTGGTCTCCACACTATAAAAAAGATGTTAAGACTCTAGAAAAAGTGCAGAGAAGAGCAACCAGGATGATGAGGGGACTGGAGGCTAAAACCTACAATGAATGTTTGCAGGAACTAGGCCTGGCNTATTTGAGGGGCTGCCCCAGAGAGGAGGAAGAAGGGAGTCAAGCTGTTTTCCAAAGCACCCAAAGGCCAGACAAGGAATAATGGATGGAAACTGAACAAGGAAAGATTCAACCTGGAAATAAGGAGAAACTTTCTGAGAATGAGAACAGTCAACCCATGGAGTAGAAGTTGTCTTCAGAAGTTGTGGGAGCTTCATCACTGGAGGTTTCCAAGAAGAGACTGGACTGCCATTTGTGGTGTAGGGGTCTCCTGCTTTGGGAGGGTTTGGACTAGATAACCTACAAGATCCCTTTCAACTCTGTCAAATCTGTTAAACTGGAGCTGTAGCTGAAATATTTTGGCCACCTGATGAGAGGGACTCATTGGAGAAGACCTTGATGTTGGGAAAGATGGAAGGCAAAAAGGGGAAGCAGAGGATGAGATGGTGAGATGATGTTGATGCAATAGTCTTGAATTTGGGCAGATGTAGGGAGACAGTGGAGGGCAGGGAAACCCGGTGTGATATGATCCCTGGAGTCATGAAGAGTTGGACATGACTTAGCAACTGAAGAACAACAGCAAAATTAGGAAAATGGATCTTCTGTTAACAGCATTATGAGGTTGCCATCCAAAGAATATTGAGGAGCATATAGTGTAGATGCTTTTGTTTAGTTTACTTTATTGTCATTGCCCCTCGCACAATGAAATCAAACACCATCTTCAATGCACATCATGACCATGAAAATAAACACAAACACACTTCCTTCACCCTCCACACATTGAACCGAAAACCCCCAGCACCACACCAACACTGCACTACACAGCAGATTTCAACAGAGCTCCTGCCCTGGGATAGAAGCTGTTTTTCAGCCTATTTGTCCTTGTTTTTATTATTATCTTGTACTGTCTGCCAGATGGTAATAGTTCAAAAAAAGGGTTCCCAGGATGAGATGGATTTTTGAGGATGTTTTGAACTTTCTTAAGGCAGCGGAAGCTATAAAACTCTTCCAAAGAGAGGAGGAGGCAACCCATGATCCTCTGGGCAATGACGTTAACCCTCTGGAGCTGTTGTTCCTCCAGATCATAACCAATCAAAATGGAACTGGAAGGGACTTTGGAGGTCTTCCAGTCCTACCCTTTGCTCAAGCAGGAGACCCTATACCATTTCAGACAAGTGACTGGTCCAGTCTCTTCTCAAAAGCCCCAAGGGATGAAGGACCCACGATTTCTGGAGGCAACTTCTGCTCCACCACTTAATTGTCCTCAGCATTGTCCTCACAACAAACTCATTCAGCTAAGAGGATATTGATTGACATTCCCTAAATTACTGACTCCATGCCAAAGACAGAGGTGAGTTACCTGGCCTGTAAGGATGGACACGTAATTTCCTGGCACGGAAAAATATCCTGTTTATTTCCACAAATACAGGTGATCTAAATCACCTTGAGACACCTCGGTGTTGACATCCATGCAGATGATGGGCAGGTCCATTTTTTTCCCCCATTTTTTGCTGTCATCTGGGATTTGCTGACCTCTATCTGGGATGTGTCCATGGTGGTTTTAGTACGCAACAAATAAATGGGCAGAGTAACCTGTTTGACTCACATCCTTCACCAAAGGCGGGGAAATATTAATCTTTCGGTACGGGACTTTTGAATCTAGGGATGGATGGATGGATGGAGATAAAGAAAGTGCAAGCCAAGGCAAAAGAATGTTAGGGTGGAGCTGAAATCCGCAACGCTAACAAAAAAAGAAGAAGAAAACAGGAGAGAAAGAAAAAAAAAAGCCAGCAACTCATTAATTGTAACAGACAATTATTCAATTACCACAAGTCAAAATAAAGATAACTGGGGAAAAAAAAATGGTTATGGATTAATTAAACCTCCAGGCACGAGGCATTATTATTATTTGCCTGCCTCCAGAAAGATATAAAAGGTGGAATTCTCCACTGAATCTTCACCAGTGTGAACTACTCGTTTGCAACTTCATTGCTTCTTCTGAGCTCTGCAAAGAACCCGGTAAGTTTGCATTGATTCTCTCTCATTCCTTCTCTCTGGGAATTTGGGGGAGTTCTTTAGTTCTGAGGATGGAACTGAGACAGGGCTCCAAGTAGAAGGAAGGATTTCTTTCTGTGCTAATCCTTCTAACAGGAAAGCCATAGCTCAGGTAGCAATCAAAGGAAAGTAGCTGATGTACCTTCAGGCAGGCTCTGCTTGGCTCCTTTATCATCGGCAAACTACTTTAGGGAAACAAAATGATGGAATGGCTCAGTTAGTAATAGCACCTTGACTTATATGCTGCCTCACGGGGCTTTACAGCCCTCTGTAAGCAGTTTGCAGAGTCAGCCTCTTGCCCCCCAACTATCTGGGTCCTCATTTTACCGACCTCGGAAGGATGGGAGGCTTGAGCCGGTCATGATCGAACTCCTGGCTGTGGGAATGCAGAGTTAGCTTGCAATACTGCCTTCTAACCACTCCATCACAGAGGCTTGGAGTTGTAGGGCCCTCCTGCAACCATGCTAGAGAAAAATGCTGATTTGAGGGGGTGCCCCAAAGAGGAGGAGGTCAGCTTGTTTTCCAAAGCATCGGAGGGCAGGACAAGAAGCCACGGATGGAAACTAATCCAGGAGAGAAGCAACCTGGAATGAGGGAGAAACTTCCTAAGAGTCAGGACAATTCACCAGTGGAACAGAAGTTGCCTTCCAAAGTTGTGGGGGAGGTTTTTAAGGAGATTGTAACAGCCATTTATTGTCCTGCTTAGCAGAGGGTTGGACTAAAAGACCTCAAAGATCCCTTCAAGATCTATTCTGAATAGAATGTAGCTGATTTGCACTTTTCCTATAGTTTGCAACCTGGAAGGGAATCTTTCATATTATCTGCTTATTAAATTGACAGCAATTCAAGATGGTAAAAATCTCCAATTTTTCTCCGACATGTACAATCTTGCAGAAAATCTCCAAATTTTCTCCTGCATGTACAATCCTGTGAGGTTGAGAGATAATAGCTCTGTTCATGGCATGTTTAACCTGGTCTGCATTTCCACAACATTTAAGCTTGGCTAGGTTTAATCTTGACCAGGCTTTGGGGTACATTAACATCTTAAGGTTCAGGTTGCTCAGTTTATGGCTAAATCAATTTGGTAAAGCTAGAAAAGGGATTTATTTAGAAACTAAATTAACTTTCTTTGAATGTATCCAAACCATCCAGTCACCTTCTGGTGCTGAGGGTGAATTTGAATCCTCTCACGACACCAATATGAACTATATTAGTTGAAAAACAAAATGAATTTGAATTGACTCCTGCTTAACTTCGTGAAGATATTTCTGCGTTTTTTCCCTCTTAGCAGCAATGCTAAGAATGCTAACAATGCTGTCTGAGCTACCTTGTCTTCTTGCAGACATTTCATGACCCAAACTAGCTAACAACATCGGTGCTAGTGGGCTTTGCTGCAAATACTCCTTCTAGCACTGATGAGGTTACTTAGATGGGCCATGAAATGTCTAAAAGAAAACAACCAAGCTCAGAGAGCATCAAGGGCTCCTCATTTCAACCCTGAGCTACAAATCTTCTCCTCTATTGGTGAGGAGACTGATCCACAAGGTGTGTGAGCCACCAGCCAATGGTTTGAATGAACCCACCTCCTAAGATCCAGCCACCAACAGAGTCCCTGAAACTTGCTAAGCCGTTAAAGAAAGGATTAATAAAATCCGACCTCGTGCAAATCAAGAATCAGCTTTGGAAGCCATATTAGCATCAGACGTCTCCACACTACCATATTCTTGAGCCTGGGAAAATGGGAGGGGGGAATTTCTTGGAGCATATGTGGTTAGACATAATAGCATTCTTTTTCTAAGTCAAGGTCAGGTTATTTCTGCACCTGGGTGAGGGGACATCTCAAGTTGGGATGGATGGTGATGGAGGCATGTGATGCAATCATGGATGCAGGGGATGGATTTGTAGTTTTTATTTTTTGTAAAAAAATCCAGAACTTTCAGATTCGGGATTCCCCAGATATGCCAGTTGAGTCCCCAAATAAAAAAGAACTTTGGAGAGGATGTCTGTCTCAGAGTTATTTGCTGGAATGGAGGTTTTCTCGAACACTGGCATCAAGAGCACATCAATTTTAACTTCTTCCAATGACCATTGTTCACCGTGGATATCTTTTCTCATGTTCTTCTTCCAGATCCATCATGTCTTGCTGCCCTCCATGCGTACCATGCTGCCCTCCATCTTGCGCCATCCCATCCTGCGCTGCTAGACCCACCGTAGGTCTCGGAGGATGTGGGACTCCGTCTGCCCTCGGGGGCTTTGGAGGCATCGGGGGCTTAGGAGGCTATGGCTATGGGGGCTATGGTTCCATGGGGGGGAACAGGGGCTATGGAGGTTTCAACTCCGGTTATGGTCCTGCATCTGCTAGTAGCCTTGGCACACTTGCCGGAGTGATCCCGTCTCCCATCAGCCAGATCCCACCCTCTGAAGTGGTGATCCAGCCTCCATCCATTGTGGTGACCCTCCCAGGACCCATTCTGGCAGCCAGTTGTGAGCCGGTGGCCGTCGGTGGTTATTCAGCATGTGCTGCAGGATCTTTTGGGGGCTCCTCTTCTCGTGGGATGCTTGGTGCTGGCTCAAGGGGCATCTGTGGCCCCAGTCGCAAATTCAGCATCTGTGGTTCACCGTGCTAAACTGAAGCTCATCCGAGAAGACCCAAAGGACTGAAAAGCCGTTGCGACATCAGTGAATGTATGCCTGGAACATAAAGACTGTCAGCCAAATTGTTAAGTTGTTTGCCCAATGAGACAATTGAGTGCAGGTATTTGTCTCATGCTCTAGGCTCTTTCTGAAAACCTGTTCTTTTCTTTTTGCTTGTTCTAGAAACTGCAAGTTTAAAGCCAACTTTTCTGTCATTTTCATCTGTTCTGTAATTGCACTGGGAAAGGGAAATTGGTAAAGAGACAGAAATGTTAGAATCCAACTGTTGCTGCGATAATATGATGTTCTTTTGCCCTATTAAAGCTTGTGCTGCATTATAAGTCCTGTTTGTGAGTATTTTTATTTTCCTTCCAATTTATTCTCTGTTTCCCTGCTTCTGGTAGAAATATGTGATTTACTCTGCCAGATTCTTGTTCATAGTAAAGACTTAGGGGACTGGAGGCTAAAACATAGGAAGAAGGTTTTCAGGAACTGGGCTTGGCTAGTCTAATGAAAAGAAAGACGTGGGGAGACATGATAGCAGTCTTCCAATATCTCAGGGGCTGCCCCAAAGAAGAGGAAGTCAAGCTATTCTCCAAAGCGAAGCAGGACAAAAGCACATGCCGGTTGGAAAACTATTTCAAGCAGGAACAACTTAGAATAAGGAAAGAAAACTTCCTAAATAGTGAGGAAACCAAAATCAAACCAGTGGAATGAAGTGTCTCCAGAAGTTGTACAATGCTTCCCCTTCCAACAGCTGGGAAAGATTGTTTTTTATTAAAAAAAAGATATGTTTGGAAAACCATGTCTAAAGTGTGTTTTTTGTAGGTCCTGCCTAAGCAGGGGTTGGCGTTAGAATCTCTCTCATTTT
>BHFT01020059.1:0-20382 GCA_004320025.1 Laticauda laticaudata | reverse complement strand
AATACCCAAAGGAAGCTAAACAGCACAAATGTAAGTACCCGCGAGAGCTTAAAAAAACATATATATATATATATATTCATAGATTTTCATGGGTACAAGTATGTAGGTCTAGGTAGGTGCATGTTATTTTGTTTGTTATAATGAATGAAAAATCATTATAATGAAAAATTATATAGTGGCGCAATTCACTCTGTCACTTGCTAGGAGAAAAGAAATAGGAATAGAAATAATAGAATAAGAATAAGAATGGAATGGAAGGGAACGGAATGGACCAGGATGAGGACGAGGATCAGGACCAGGACCAGGACCAGGACCAGGACCATGAACAAGAACAGAATAGAATGAACGGAACAGAATGGAATGGAACAGAACAGTNAGTTTACATACAAACAAAATAATGTAGTCATAAAATACCAATAGAAGAAGGTAGTATAAAAGATGAGAAGGATAATAATAATTCAGTCATACTAGTCATAATACATATTATTACTACTGTATATATATATATATAATTATATATATAATAAATAATAAACATATAATTAATGTGGTAATTAGATGTTCAGCAGAGTGATGGCACGAGGGGGGTTGCATGCAACATCCTATAGCGACATCCTGAGGGTAGGAGTTGAAACCGTTTAGGTCTCGGGAAGTGAGGGGTCTGTAGATATATTTTCAGCCCTCTTTCTGGCTCATGCAGAATACAGGTCCTCCATGGAACTAGGCTGGTTGCAATTTGGTTTTTTCGCCAGTTCTAACTGTTGAAGTTTATTCATGTCATCCTTGGATGCTATACCAAGCCAAACATAAAAAAAAAACCCAATATAAAAGCAATAGAAGCAATAACCCCATACGTCTCTGGTGGCAATAATCAAAAAAGCCATTTTATAGGTTTCACCCAGGGGTGAGAAACTATCAGTTTGGACTGGTTCAGCCGAACCCCTAGCTCCCATGATCAGCTGGCAGTGAACCAGTTTTCTATGACAATCATGTGGGCCAGCCCCATCTCCTCTGTGCTGTACTTAACTATATCCTCTCAGTTGATTCACACAGAAGAACAGATAGAAGGGGGATAACAAGAAAAGAAGGACTCGGGTTGGCACAATAGCAGTNCAGTTGATTCACACAGAAGAACAGATAGAAGGGGGATAACAAGAAAAGAAGGACTAGGGTTGGCACAATAGCAGTCTTCCAGTATCTAAGAAGTTGTCATAAGAATGAGGGCACTGATATTCTCCACGACACCTGATGGTAGGACAAGAAGCAATGGATGGAAACTCATCAAGGAGAGGAGCAACCTAGAACTAAGGAGATATTTCCTGGCAATTAGAACAACTTGCATCTAGACGTTGTGTGTGCTCAGACACCAAAGGTTTTTAAGAAGTCTTTGGACAACCATTTGTCTGATGTGATAAAGGGTTTCCTGCCTGAGCAGGGAGTTGGACTAGAAGACCTCCAAGGACTATTCTGAAAGAGGAGAAGAGGACAACCTAGAGCTTGGCAATAGATTTAGTTATCTATCTAATGATAGATAGATTTAGGTCTATCTATCTATCAGTGATGGAGGCACTGTTGGAACATCTGAAAGACCAGATGAAGAATAGATCACCATGGAGAAAATTGATCTAAGGTAGGAGGTGAGAATCTGATAGGATACAATCAATCAATCTATCAATTGTTAACCATACAACTAGTAGATAATCCAAACAACCTTATATTTGAAACTCTGCATCCAGGACTGCATCCAGAACACGGTAATGATTGCTAAACTGTTAAGTACTCAAATAAAATACATCATGCCATGTAACATAGTTGGAAGAACAACCCTATGTGCTTATCTGCCATAAATGAAAAGAAGGACCCAGCAATTTTTTCTCTTTAATTACATCTCCCTGCTCTCAGCCAGAACATAAAGCTGTCAATCCAAATTTAGCAGTCACATGGAAACACTGCCAACGCACAAGGGATCACTGTTATCCACAAGGCAACTTTCCCACCATGGTTCACCAATTGTCTGAGTTATAGTTTAAACAAGTGAGTATATCTTGCAATTTACAAAGAGGTAATGTACCTGGAAAGGGAAAGAAAGATGAGCATTGGACACAAGGTTGTGATGGACACAGCACTGTTTGAGATCCAAAGAATGTTACACTCCCTTGGAAGAGATAAAATAGTAGATTAAGATAACTGAGTAGGAGTTGTTGTGTATATGTGTGTGTTGAAAGAATTCTACTGCAGAACCTGCCAACAGAGTTGGACAATATTTTATAATTTTAATTTTAAAAATTTACTATATGAGTTGCCTTTAATATTCATAATCATGTACAAGGCAGACANATTTTATAATTTTAATTTTAAAAATTTACTATATGAGTTGCCTTTAATATTCATAATCATGTACAAGGCAGACATGAGAATATGTAGATTGCCAATCATCCAGGTCATGGTTGACCAAAGGTATTTTTTCCCCAAAAGGCAATTGGATTTGCTAGGTGCTTTCTTTCAAAACATTTCAGATCAAACATTTATTGTCAATACACAACATGTGTACAATAAAATTGTAAATTCATTCATCCAAGAAAATTCAGTTCTTCAGTTCTTTGGTGGTAAAGAGGAAACTCATTTTTAGAACATAGAACATTGAATAACAAAGTTGGAAGGGACATTGAAGGTCTTCTAATCCAGCGGTCGCCAACCGGTGGGCTGCAGCCCACTGATGGGTCATGAGAAAATTTTGGTGGGCCGCAGAGAAATCTCACCCCCAGAGCACCCCCCCAAAGCAATTACTCCAGGCTGCACAGAAACAGAAGGTTGCACTGTCCACATGGCCCACTAGAACCTTCCTTGCCCACTCACTCCTTAAAGGCCCGGTCCCACTGCACTTACGTATGCAAAGAGGATATAAAACATTAAAAAAACCTTGCCATCCATTGGAAAATGCTATGTACCCATTGTGTACTCATTGCATACATGTTTCATACACTCTATCCATTGAGCATCCGTCCACTGCGATTCATCCGCGCAAGAAGTTTATGAGCTACACAAAACTTTGGTGAACGGATGAACTTTCCCCGCTGCATACGATGTAAAATCCGCTGACTAACGAGCAACAAACGTAAAATGTCTGTTTATCATCCATTAAACGTCTGCTGTGATCCCTCTGCATCCTCTGGGCATCCTTGCAACTCACAATCCGCTGCAGCTGAAAATGGGAAAGAGGGAGGAAAAGAAAAGGTACATGGACACGTTTATACATCGTTAGTAGCACTAAATAGAAAGGATGCACAGTGAACCGGTTTTGCATCCGATATACTATCTGCGCAGCATCCACTTTCTTAGTGATGCATTCCGCTTCATCCGCTATGCGTCCACTTTGGCATTATCCCCCAGAACCCCTTCGAGGTGTCACTCCGCTTCCATCCGCTTCATCCGGCTTCATCGCAGGCTTCCATGACATCCATTTTAACATCCGCCGCACAGTACAACCGCACGTCCGTTCTTTCTCCGTTCTTTTCCATCTTTTCCGTTCTGTTTATGCAAATTTTTGGGCCACTTTTTTGGAGTGGATGACAACGGATGGAGCCACCCCCGAATTCTTGCTTGTCCCGCTGTGGTCCTTTTATGCATACGTTTGTGCATTCCGTCGGTTCAGTGGAACCGGGCTTTTAACCCAGACAAACTTTGCCTGCTAAAATTAGCTATTTTTTCCTTTTTTTTCCCTGATATCAGCTGTTCTGCTGTGCCAGGAAGATTTAGATTAGCTAGGAGCAGGAATATTCGTTGGATTTCTTGCTTTCTAGCTAGTCTTTAGATGCTTCGGCTCAGCAACAGCGAACCTCCTTAGGACTGAAGGTTTGCTTGTAAGCAACAAATTCATGCAGACTCAGCGACAAGCAAATTGTGAGATGACTGAGCTTAGCCGATGGCAGATAATAGTTCACTGATGATTCTGTGAGCAACTCTTAATCTGCCTGCTTTGCCTGATTTTTGGGGGTTAAAAGTTGCTCTTTTTTAAAGTAAAAAAATTCAATATTGTAACTACATGGTGGTGTTGTGAGTTAATTTTGTAAGTTTGGCTTTGCAAACAAATTTTAATGTACAGACTGAGCTAGCCAATGGCAAGAAAAAATGAATATAAGATTTCTGAACTGAATCTGTTATTCTGTGAGCGACTAATCTGCCTGCCTGCTTTGCCTGATTTTGTGTAAAAGTGCTGCTCTTTTAATAAAAAATTCAAATATTTACATAAAATATTCTAATATTTACATACAAAGCCATGCCACCCAGTTTACATACCACCAAGGCCACACTCACAAATTAGGCCACAACTAACACAGAACAAGTTAGTGGTCCGCTGGGATTTAAACCATATGAAGTTTGGTGGTCCCTGAAGGGTCCAAAGGTTGATGACCCCTATTCAATCCAATTCCCTGGCTCAAGGAGGAAGACATGTACATTCAGACAGGTGGCTGGTCCCAGTCTTTTCTTAAAAAGCCACCAGTGAATGAAGCACTATCAACTTCTGAAGGCAAAGCTGTTCCAGTTTTTTATTGTTCTCCACCATTAGAAGTTTCTCATTAATCTCAGGTTGCTTCTCTCTTGTTCAGTTTCCACCCATCATTTCTTGCCTCTGCTATTGGTGGCTTTGGAGAATATGCTTGACTCCCTCTTCTTGTGGGAACCACTCAAATACTGGGAACACTGACTATCTGTGTCACCCCTGTCCTATCTTTTTAGTAGACTAGACATATCCTTTGGGAGGAGGGAGGAAAGGGAAGTAGATTGGCAGAAAAAAAAGAACAGAAAAAATAAAAGAAAGATGGAGGAAAGAAAGAAGGATGGAATGTAAAAGGATGACCAATGATGGATGGATGGATGGATGAAATGGGAGGGAGGAAGGAAGGAAAGATGGAGGGAAGGGAGGTAGGAGAAAGAGGAAGGAAGGAAGGAAGGAAGGAAGGAAGCGAAGGAAAGGAAGGAAGGAAGGAAACGAACTTGCAAACGCAACCCTTATTTTTTTTCCTCCACCAATCTTTGAAAGTTTTCTTAAGATACAAAGTAGAACTTTCCAAATCCATTTTCTCTACAATTTTTTTTATACACAGCAGTTCTTATGTGTTCAAATTGTTTCTCCCCTACAGCTATAACCTAATTGGCATGCAGAGTTCTGATTATGAATACAAGTGATTTGGAGAAAATTCTAATGTAATTTACATTAGTAACTCTGGTTACTGGTTAAAAGATTCTAAGAGGGTTATTATCGGTTTCTTTCTCACTGTTTGGGCAGCTGTACAATTGTGATAGATTTAAATCCTGCCTAAGGAATAAACCAGAAATTGCAGGCAATTTTGTGTACAAATGTAATATTCTAAAAGCCCCAAGGAAGAGAAAGGAATACCATGAATTTTTTTGGAGACACATTTTCCTCATCAGATTTTAACTGTGACATTGACAATAAGGAATGCTTCCAAACTTGTTTTATTTTATTTATCATGACATGACAGGTACGGTCATATCTGAAAACACATAAGCCTTTTCTCAGAGTAGAATTGGCTTCTACAACAGTTCTTATAAGAAATATATCACTCAATAACAGCTATTTGTAGTGCTTATCATATGACAATAATTTGTTCATCATTTACAGGTTTTCATTTATGAGTAATTAAATTCTTATTCTATTACTTATATTTAATAATTACCTATCCTTAATCTACCTCCAATCTATCCAGCTATACCATTGTTCCCACACCTGATAAAATATTGAAGCTTTGTTATCTTTTAAATTCTACATAAATTTATCCATTTCAGCATAGTTCATAACTTTTTGTATAACCAGTTTCTCTGTGGGTATATATGGCTGATATTGGCTTTCTTGTAAGGTTGTGTCATTATGTGTTTTTCTTTTGTGTTTGTTTTTATGCCTGCATTTTGAGATGCTCAGAGTCAATGACAGAGATGGATGACTACATAAATTTGATAGACAGATGATAAATAGATAGATAGGAAGGTAGGTAGATAGGTAGGTAAATAGGCAGGTAAACAGATGTTAGAGAGATAGATAGATGATAGATAGGTGATATAGGTGATAGACAGGTGTTAGATATATGTACAAGATGATAGATAGATAATGATGAAAAGACACATAAATGGATAGATGAAAAATAGATGATGGATTGATGGATGGATGGTCAGTGATGATAGATGAAAAGAGATGAAAGGTAATGATAGATAGATAGATAGATAGATAGATAGATAGATAGATAGATAGATAGATAGATAGATGATAGAAGTGGACAGGCAGACAGAAAGATGTAAAGTATGTGTGAGAGAGAGAAAACTGAGAGAATATTAAAGAGCGATACCCTGAATTCTGGACAATATTTATAGCATAACATCAGTAGTGGGATTTAGCCAGTTTGCACCACTTCAGGAGAACCGGTTGTTAACTTTCTGAGACATGTGGTGAACTGGTTGTTGGAAGATATCATTAGGGCAGAGAACCAGTTGTTAAATTATTTGAATCCCACCACTGCATAACATTATACATATTTTCAACTGGAGACTTATAGAAAATGAACTGAACCATCAACCCTAAGATAACCCCTCTCCTTACACTCTAGAAGTAAAATATTTCCAGTCATCTGTGATAAATACACTATCTTGGATCGCAAAATGCTTGAATTGTTTAAAGTCAAACCCTAAGATTTCCATTGCGGCATGGGAATTGGTAAGCAAGAAAGGATGCAGATTGCCCCATAAATCCTTTTTCTCTTGGAGGTTACTTGGCTTCTCTTTTTGTTGCTCAGCAGAAGTTCTGGACCTGCCTTCCCTGGATTGGAAGGTTAAAGAGTCACCAAAGGTTCAGCAGAGATACACTGAATTGCTGAATGATGGACTTCCTCTTTCAGTGTCCTACTTGAGAAAGATTGGATGTAGTCCGAAAACTCCAGTCATTAAAGGTGATGCTTGAGAAAAACCGATGGCATGGCTGCAATTAATAGTGTTCTTAGCATCCAGCACATGGAAGTAACATGTAGCTGTAACCCTGCTTCTCCAAGGATGGATTTAATTATCAGAATTTCATGAGCTGAGCATTAGTCCAACTGGGCCTGAGGCAAATGAGGGGGGAAAAACAACCCAGTTCTATTGACAGTTTTGGTACAGGTTTAGCAAGGAGGTTTGGGGATTAAAGGGGTCCTGCAACTCATCTATTCCTTGATCTTCCGAGATCCAGACATGGTGGCTTCTGTTTCTCTAGATCAGGGGTCTACAATCTTTGGCATGCAACCTGATACCCGGACATGGCCAGTTTGAACCTGGGCCATGCAAGCAGCAGGTGAGTGCACGCAGGACCATTTGGAGGGAGGCGGGAGAGGAAGGAAGGAAAGAATGAAGAAAAAGGGGAATGAAAAAGGAGGAAAGAGGGGAAGGAGAGAGGGGGGAGAGAGGAAGGAAGGAAGGAGGAAGGAGGAAAGAGGGGAGGAAGAGAGGAAGGAGGGAAGGAGGAAAGAAGGGAGAGAGGGAGGAAGAAAAGGGGAAGGAAGAAGGAGGAAAGAGGGGAGGGAGAGAGGATGGAAGGAAGGAAGAGGGGAGGGAGGGAGAGAGGGAGGGAGGAAGGAAGGAGGAAAGAAGGGAGAGAGGGAGGAAGAAAAAGGGAAGGAAGAAGGAAAGAGGAGAGGGAGAGAGGAAGGAAGGGGGAAAGGGGAGGGAGGGAGAAAGGAAGGAAAGGGAAAAGAAAGGAGGGAAGGATGAAGGTAGGAAGGAGGGGAGGGAGGAAGGTGAAAAGGGGAGGAAGACAGGAAGGAAGGAAGAAAAGGGAGAAGGAAGAAGGAAAGAGATGAGGGATGGAGGGAGGAAAATTAAGGAAAGAAGGAAGAAGAGGGAGGAAGGAGAAAGAAGAAGGAAAGAGAGGAGGGAGGAAGATGAAGGAAAGAAGAAAGAAAAGGGAGAGAGGAAGAAAAGGAGGAAGGAAGGAAAGAAGGAAGGAAGACTGAACAACTTTGACTCACATCCTAGAAGGTGCTATAACTCTAGTGACACACCAGCTATAGATGCAGGCAGAAAAGGAGGTAGGAACTTGGAATAACATCCTTTCCCCAATAACTGACTCACCATCACACATTCTTTTATTCTAGCTCTCTTTATTTGGAGAACAAAGACTTGGCAGGAAAAAAAATAGTCAAAATAATGAACCCAGCAAAACCTGTGCTGCTTGCTGCTAACAGTTCTTCCTGTTGCCAGGACTTAATAAAATAAAAAAGAAAAGAAAGTGGCTCAAAAGAATTTCAGAAATATTTGCTCTCGTACCACATTCCCATTGTGGGCAGGATAACAGCCGTGGGTGCAGGACACCTTCTTAATGGGACACCATGAGCAAAGAGAGAAGAATGGATTATACAGAACCGTCTGGTCCTGTTCTGAGTGGCAACAGGAATATTTGCATTTTTTCTTTGGTGAAAGAGGGAGAGTGTGTGTTAAATACTCCTTGTGTATAATTAGGATGAAAACACTGGGGTTTACTTAAGCAATATACTGGACTAGCTCGTTACCCATGCTTTGCTACAAAACTATGTGGTCAGGCTTAGTTTTTGGGGAGGAAAATAAAGGAAAAAATTCTGCCTCTGCCTACCAGGATCCATTGGTATTCATCTGGCTAGTGTCCTGTCAATGTGTGAGAGAGTTGAGGGCTGTTTGGAAACTGAAGCAGTATTTGCTGTATGAGCAAGGAGACAGCAAGGAGTCTGGGCATGGCTTAGTTCAACTTTTCAATACTAAAGCTGGTTGCTGCTGTGAAACTAAAACTGAAACTGATCTCCTCTGCTTGTGTTTTGCATTTGGAACAGATTTCTTTTCAGGTGGGGAGGGGGAGTAGAACTCCTTAGCATCAGAATGTGTTAATAATAATATAGGAAATACTAATGCTCTGACACATAAATAAGAAATGTATTCATCCCGACATGAAAACCTGTTGAAGATTGTGGTTCTCCATCCCAACTCCATATGTTGCTTTCTCCTCTTTTGAAAGCTTGGTGCTACTCTTGATTTACAACCTCAGAAAGATTCTTTTAGGAGCATCTGGCAGATACTCTTCTTAAAATACTGTTATATTGCTTGGAGCAGATGGGCTACTAGTGACAAATAAGACAGAGGTTTATGATCTTTCATTCTCTTCCTGCCTTTGGTACAATTCAGGATTAAGTTGGTCAATAAATCTTTGGCTGATTGATTATTCAACAGTGAGAGGTTCATCAGCAATTGTCTTGTACATGCAATGGACCTTTGAATGGGTTAGGTTAGGATTGTCTTTGGCACCAGAGGGCAGGAGAAGAAGTAATAGATGGAAGCTTGTTAAACAGAGATCCAACCTATAAGTAAGAAGAAATTTCCTGAAGCGAGAACTATTAATCAATGGGATACTTGCCTCCTAAATTTGTGGGGGCTCCATCAATGGAGGTTTTCAAAAATAAATCAATAATCAAAGTTGGGGGGGACCTTGTAGGTCATCTAGTCCAACCCCCTGCTCAAGCAGGAGACCCTACACCATTTCTGATAAATGGCAGTCCAATCTCTTCTTGAAAGCTTCCAATGATGAAGTTCCCACAACTTCTGATGGCAACTTCTCTTCCATTGGCTGACTGTTCTCACTGTCAGAAAATTTCTCCTGATTTCCAAGTTAAATCTCTTTTTGTTCAGTTCATCCATTATTCTGGCCTACATGTGATTTAGGAAATAGTTTGACTCCTTCCTCTCTATGGCAGCCCTCAAATATTGGAAATCTGCTATTGATTTTTTTTTATTTAAAAGAAGAGCAAATTTTATCCAAAATCAGGAAAAGCAGGCAGGCAGATTGAGTTTCTCACAGAATCACAGATTCATTTAGAGATCTATCTTTCTGTAATCAGCTACCTGACTCTGCACTGAAAATAGAAGCTTCAGTCTTAAGGAAGGTTCAGCTCTGCTTTTAGTTCAGCTAGAAAGCAAAAAATCCAATGATTTCCTGCTTTCTAGCTAATCTAAATCACCTGGCACAGCAGAACAGTTGATGGTTGGGAGGGAAAGGAAAAATAGCAATTTAGTAGGCAAGCATGCCAGGTAAGGAGTGAGTGGGTGGGGAGGGGAGGGGACAGCCAGTGGTGCAATTTGCCGGTTCTCTGAACTGGGCAGAATCATAACAACTGGTTCTATGGAGCTGGACCGACCAGGTGGAATCCCATCCCTGATCCTACAGTTTGACTCTGAGCTACATATATTTTAATCTATTGTTAGGATGACAAGATGAACCACATGTATCTAATCAGAGGAAACTTTACTCCCTTCTAGCATTGATGATATTACCTAGTTTGGTAATGAAACATCTGCAAGAAAACCACCAAGCTTAAAGACCCCACACTTCTCCTCCTCTTCCTCCCAAACCCCACTCCCTCCTAGCAGTGATGATGTTTCCTAGTTGGGTCATGAAATGTCTGCAAGAAACCACCAAGCTTAGAGAGCACCAAGGGCACCACCAAATTAGGTTGGTTTGTATTTAAATTGGGCACCATCCTGGAAGTCTAAAGACCATCAGATGCAACCAGCATTCCTCCAGTGGAGAAAGTTTTAAAATTCCTGGTGGTAAGAGATTTAGAAAATGTTTTCCAGGTCCTCCCAACCGGTTGGCTTTTCTATGTGTTCTTCCCACCTTTCTCTTAAATCTATAGAAGACAATTTGAAGCAAAGTGGCCTGCTGTCTCGAGCCAACCTCCCTATTGTCCTGATGGAATTGATGTGATGACCTCAAGCAAGATCTTAGAACAAACAGAAGACAATTTCCAAAAAAATAAAATAAAATAAAGCCAGGGACAAAAGCCTAGCAGACTTATTGATATCGCTGTTCCACATCACATGTACTTTCTGATTTCAGTCAGAGGTCAGCAAGAATTCTTGAAGACCTCATAAAGGAAGTTCTACCAGCTAATTTACCCCTTCCTGACTATGGAGGCCTGTCTACTCCACAGGCCTAAGAAGAGAAATTGTTTTGAAGTTAAAATCTTTTGTGTTCTCAGGGAAGAGGAACCATTGTGTATGTATATATATATTATCCCACCTCATTGTAGTGCTTTAACAGCATTATCCCACGTCATTGTAGTGGTGTTAAAGTTGTAGCTTTAAGTTCGGATAATACCCGAAGGAAGCTAAACAGCACACATGTAAGTACCTGCGAAAGCTTAAAAAAACATATACATATATATACATATATATCTATATATATATATTATATATATATATATATATATCATATATAATATATTATATATTATATATATATTATATATGTATATATATATAAAATGAAAACCAATGCTGTGAGACCCTGGACCCTGCATAACAACTCAATTACAGAAGCCCTGATGCAATGGCAGATGGATTCTGCCTGAATGTTGCTACCAACTTTAACAGCACTAACAATGACGCTGGATAATACCCGAAGGAAGCTTAAACAGCACCACATATAAAGTACCCGCAGAAAGCTTAAAAAGCATATAATATATGTGTGTGTGTGGCTGTGTGTGTGTGTGTGTGTGTGTGTGTCGGTGGTTTTGTGTGCCCCTCCTCGGTAAAGAATCGTCTAGCATGCAGCGTCTCAGTCTAATTCCCGTCCTTCGACCAATACAAACCCATCTGCCGCCGGTCACATCACAGGGGCGCCGACTAATTGCCCGAGCTGCTTAGCCGCGTCGCCAGCGCCTGCATCCTTGCACAGACTGACTAGGCTCATCACCCCCATCATCCTTCCGTGCCGTTATGTCTGCCTGGTGGAGCCCAGCACAGCTCACGTTCTTTGACCATGGCCGAAGCCGGTGCAAGACGTTCCGACACCATCGCCTCCGCTCCTCGCTCGCACAGAATGCGACTACACCATCACACGCTCAGTTCAGGTTTCTTCGGGTATTATCCATAATAATACCCGAAGGAAGCTGAACAGCACACATGTAAGTACCCGCGGAAAAACTTAAAAAAAAACATATATATATATATATATATATATATATATATATATATAATAATATATATATATATATATATATATATATATATATATATATATAATATATATATTGCACCCAGATGAAACCTAGCTTCCTACAAATGATAGCCATCCTTTTACTCAGAGCCAAGCTGCACTAAAAGCCTCCAATACAGGAACCACAATATTGCCAAGCCAATCAAAGACACAAAAAAAAGCCACAAAACAGACAGAAGATATTAGAAACACCAATCAAGCAGAACACAGCAAACTCAAGACCAATAAACACAGACCAAGACTCCCAACCAATCAGGATGAAGAAAAAACATATTTGGCTCAACAGTAGGCGAGCCTCAAATTTAATACTAAACGGCTATGATAGCCTGACTCACAGACGAATTTCAATACAGAAGCCTGATGATGGCAGATCAGATTCTGCCTGCAAACTTTGCTACAACATTTAAAAAGCACAACTACAATGATGTGGGATAATACCCAAAGGAATATTACACGAAGGATAATATTCTGAAGGATAATACCCGAAGGAAGCTGAAACAGCATACATATTCATATATATGTATATATGTATATGTATATGTATATGTATATGTATATTATATGATATATGTACATGTACATGTACATGTACATGTACATGGTATATGTATATGTATATGTATAATTATTATATATAAGTATACATGTGCTGTTCACACTTCCTTCAGGCATTATCCCAGCGTCATTGTAGTTGTGCTTTTAAAGTGGTAGCAATCTTTACCCGAAGGATGCTGAAGAGCATCCATGTAAGTACCCATGAAAACTTAAAAAAACAATTTTATATATATATATATTATATATATGGATCTCCTGGTTATTCGGGTTTTCTCCGCGTAGAATTGGAAGTATCTAGGCAGACAAGTTTCGATGAAGTCTCATTCATCATCTTCAGGCTTGTTTCTTCAGCTCTGTGCTTCTCAGAGTAATGTGAGCTTGCAGCTGCCTTCCTTCCTTTTAACTGCTAGTGGGGGTGTGACTTGATTGGGTGGGGGTTTGGCTGTGTTTCTGATTGGTAGGGGGGTTGGCTGTTTCTGATTGGCTGGGGTGTGTTCTGCTTAGGTGGGGCCTGGCTGTGCTCAGGTTAGTCTTAGTTGCTGGGGGTTTTGAGCTGGTGAGCTGTGATCTGTTGTTTGCTTCGTGTTCGTGGTCGTGCCACATCTTCATGGTGTGGTCAGGTTTGCTTCTTGTATGGGTCAGAGGGTTTGAAGTGGGTAGTGTGCAGCTGCCAGTATGGCTTCTGGTTCGTGGTCGACCACGAACCAGAAGCCATTACTGCAGCTGCACCACTACCCACTTCAAACCCCTCTGACCCATACAAGAAGCAAACTGACACCACCATGAAGATGTGGCACGACCACGAACACGAAGCCAAACCTACAAGATCACAGCTCACCAGCTCAAAACCCCCACAACTAAGACTAACCTGAGCACAAGCCAGGCCCCCACCTAAGCAGAACACACCCCCAGCCAATCAGAACATAGCCAACCCCCTACCAATCAGAACACAGCCAAACCCCCACCCAATCAAGTCACACCCCCACTAGCAGTTAAAAGGAAAAGCAGCTGCAAGCTCACATTACTCTGAGAAGCACAGAGCTGAAGAACAAGCCTGAAGATGATGAATGAGACTTCATCGAAACGTTGCCTAGATACTTCCAATTCTACGCGGGAGAAAACCGAATAACCAGAGATCCACATACAAATACTCGCGAAAAACCTCAGAAAACAAATATATAATATATATATATATATATAATATATATATATATATATATATAGTATATATTTGTTGTGTGTGTGTGTTTGTTGTGTGTTGTGTGTGTGTGTGTGTGTGTGTGTGTGGGTGTTTTTTAAGCTCTCGCTGGCGTACTACATTTGTGCTGTTTAGCTTCCTTCTTGGTTAATTTTTTTATTTTTTTTCTAGATATGTGGTTGGGTCTGTGTTTATAGTTTCTATGTGGAGTCTTGGAGTAGGTCTGTCAATTTTGTTTCATAGTCTTTTCTGTCCATTAACTACTGTGGCATTTCCTTTGTCTGCGCGGAGTATTATTATGCTGTTATCATTTTTCAGGATTTGTAACGCTCTGAATTCATCTTTTTGCAAATTATTTTTTGGTGGTTTTCGTTGTGCATAAGATGTGAGTAACCTTGTGTACTTATTCTGTTCATTTCATCTGTATTTAATTTGGTTAGGCTGCATTCTTACTGCACATATGATTGGATTGCTGTTGGGATTTTTGGGTGGCTATGGCATAATTGAAGCCTGTTGATAGGACATCTGTTTTCTGTTTGTTGATTCCCTGTTGAAACGTTGTATACTAATTGTTTCACGGTGTTGTGGTGGTTGTTGGGATTTTCTTGTCATTGTTCTAATTTTTTTTAGTTTTTCTGAGAGTTTATCAATTTTGATAATAACCAAGAAGAAGATTATAACCAGCCACATAAGCAAAAGAATCCAACAGACGATCATCCCAAGAGAAAAATCTTTCTAGATGCCCCAAATTAATACGGCTTCCGCCAAAAATACACAAAGGAAGGCATGCCTCTCAGCATTACCCATAGTCAGGCTCCATTGAGCACCGTTACAAAACCTAGCGTAAATACTTAGCAAAACAACTACAGCCCGCCATGCTGAAAACGCAGCTTCATAATGTACAAAACTCATAGCCACTTCCTAGAAATGATCAAACGAAGATCTACACGTAGGTAGAACAAGAAGACTGCCTTGTTAAGTTTCGACGTGGTTTCAACTATTCCACTCAAGTCCCGAATACAAGTAAACTGCTTTGAAATCATCAAAAATAATACCAACCAGCTAAAAGACCTCATGAACTACCAGAACACTGCCTAACCAACACATATTTCATATAGCAAAGGACAAAGATACAAGCAAATGAAGGACCCCTATGGATCAGCACTGTCACCCGTCATTGCAAATCTGGTTCATGGAAGAATTCGAATCCAGAGCCCTGGCTAATGCCACCACAAACCAAACCTAATTGGCTAAGCATACATCGATGACACATTTGTGATTTTGCCCCATGGAAAAGAAAAACCTAACAATTTCCTTAACACACCTTAAACAACACACACCCCTAAAATCAAGTTCACCATGCGAAACGGAAATAAACAAACAACTTACCTTCCTAGATGTACTAATCTACAAAAGAACAGATGGCTACACTGGGACACACCATTACCAAAAGAAACACAACACACCAACCGCTACGTCAACGCCATCCATGCCCACACACAGGAACATCCTCAGACTACACTACCGGCCAAACCATGACAAAACTCCGTTGGCCAAAACCACTAATTAGAAGAACCAAATGCCTGGCAGATAAGCACACATATAAAGACTGAACGTATGCACCCTGACTTAAGTATGACAGCCAATGTGCTTCACACAAAAACAAAATCACCAGGCTTGATTCCCACAAAAAACACACCAAGACATAACAGAGACCCTTAGAAGACCAACAGACCTAATTGGAAACAAGCTGTCTTGCTCTACATAAGAGGTAACTACAGCATAAAATCAGTTAAGATACTACATCAGGCATCCATCAAGACTGCCTCAAACAGACAAAAAAATAAGCGGCCATCCTTAAAAAACGCCCAAAGATAAAATTGACCTGGAAAAACCAAGGCATACGAAATTCCCTGTACATCATGCCCGGCCACATAACATTATGACAGACCAATAGAGAATAAGACCTGCACTAGAATGAACACACAAAAATGCAGTAAAAAGCTGGAACACACGTCCTCACTTATGTCCAACACATGAAAACCACAGGGTCACAGCATCCAACTTATCAATGGCACCAAAACCCTAGCCACTATAGAAAAACCCAGCCACAGAATCATCAAGAAGCCATAGAGATTTGAAAAAAAGACCTACAGCATGAATTCAGATGATTCCAGCAGACTGTCATCCATTTGGAAGCCTGACTCTCAAATAGAAAGTTCTGCCACACCACAGGCCAGGCAAACACCTGGCACAAACAAACTCCCTCTGATAGCTCCAACTCAAAACACCCCCCCATCGGGGCACCCAGGTGACCAGTTTGCTAATGCACGCGAACGTTTCCGCCCCGCTCAGAGCTACGCCATCCTAAACGTAGTATACAGCTTGCTGTGATGAATAGCAGCCGTCCTTTCACACAGAGCAAGCTGCATTGAAAGCGCTCCACACAAGAACAGAGTGTTTGCCAGCCAATGAAAAGCCACAAAACAGACAGAGAAACCAGAAACACCTAATCAAATCAAGATCCAATGAACAACAGACCAAGGCTAATGCCAATCAGAATAGACCAGCTCAAATTTGAAACAGAGAACTGTGAGACACACATCCACCCAGAAGCCTGAGGATGGGCAGATGAGATTCTGCTGAAACGTTGCTAACAACTTTACAGAACTACAATGACTGGGGATTAATACCCGAAGGAAGCTAACAACAGCACACACACAGCACACACACACACAACACACACACACACACACACACCACATACACACACACACACACACACACACACACCACACATATATTATATATATTATAATATATATATATATAATATATATAATATAATTATATATATACTATACTATATTAATAATATATTGGCATAGCTTGCTGTCCTGTTATAACAAAGTTGATAAACAGAAAAGGACTCCAGTAGGGAACTTCCTCTTTTTTAAAAAAAATCCAAAGATAAGTATAAACCATTAAAGATGCCACTTGAAGAACAAAGAAAGAGTAATTCCATAGTTTCCTATTTCATATGGTGGAGGAAAAAAAAATGAAAGGGAAGTTTTCATCGATTCCTCCAGGTTTGGCATCCAATGGTAATTTCTTTTTATTAGGTCTTTTTTCAAATCCAAACCAAGTGGTCACCTTTTAGTGGAAGATAAAAAGATGAACAGCCCACTATTTTTTTTCCCGAGGAATTAACTTTTGTCAATATGCTTCACACTTTTATTTGCAATAGAAAGTGAACAATTCTCCTTCCTGGATTATTGCCTTTGTCATGTGTGAAGGGCTGCATAGCTCAATGAAGCTATGAGCTATGCCCAGAGAGTGACTGCTGGCGGCTCGACAGGTTGGGAGAGTCCCTTGCTAAGACTCTGCGAGGTTTGAAGAGCCCCAATAACCTCAGAAAGACAGGCAGCAAGGGAAAGCTCTTAATAGGCTTAATTGAACTTCTGGGCATTCAGCATTTTACATCTCATAAAAGTGTTGCAGCCTAGATAAACAATCCACTCAGTGCTTGGGATGGAGAGCCATTGAGAAAATCACATAACATAGCCAATTCCCAAATAATAAGAATCACGTAACTCAGCAAAAGCTCCACTAAGACACCAAGATCCTTCTCATAGTCACTGCTATTAGGCCTGGTTTCACTCAGTCTTTTATTTAAGTACTAAATGCATGAAATAATAAACAACTTTTTTGATATATTATTTTTTCTAGGTAATTAGGGCAAAGAAGTGACGTTGAGCTGGCCACACCCACCCAGTCACATGACCACCCAACCCCACACCCACATGACCACCCAACCCCACTCAGCCAGTCATTAGGGCAGAGAGACCCTTGCTAAAAAATTTGAAGCCCATCCCTGGTGCTGCGATGCAGAGCCACCCAAGACAGACAGGTCATAGCAGAGAGGTTTGACAAAATATGATCCACTGGAGAAGGAAATGGCAACTCACTCCAGTATCTTTGTCACGAAAACCCCATGGACACAAGGGTGGGATTCTACCAGTTCAGACCAGTTCTACAGAACCGATTGTTATGATTCTGCGCAGTTCGGAGAACCGGCAAATCGTGCCCCTAGCTGGTCCCTCCACGCCCAGTCAACCCTTACCACGCACATGGGACATCATGTGCATGCCTGAGATCTGTGTCCTCCCTGCCCAGTCACTTAAGGTATTTCTTTTTTTTCCCCTCCCAATGATCAGCTGTTCTAATGATCAGCTGTGCTCCTTTGCTGTCTTACTGCTTCACCCAAGAGGTTTCCCCGAGGCGCAGGAAGCAAAAAAGAGCATGCGAGAGGTGGGGGTGGGATGCTGTGCACCCTCCATGGTCAGTTTTTGCCTTCCTGGGCTGCAGGGAAGCCTTCTGGGAACAAAAACACCACCCTCCCCAGGAAGCTTGCCTGAGGCCTAGGAGGCAAAAAAATGGAGGGGGAGGGTTGCTGCAAAAAAGAAGCCACTCGAGTAACATGGGAATGCCCACCCAGTCACACCTACAGAACCAATTGTTAAAAAAATTGAATCCTACCCCTTCATGGACAGTACCAAATGCAAAAAGAGATGATGCTGGAATATTCGCCCCTCAGATTGGAATGTATAATGCAGAGGTGATATTCTGCAGTTTCTGACCAGTTCTGGAGAACCAGTAGTGGAAATTTTGACTAGTTTGGAGAACCGGAAAATCCCACCTCTGACTGGCCCTGCCCCCATCTATTCTCTGCCTCCCAAGTCCCAACTGATTGGCTGGGTCTTCTTTAGTTGCCCTGCACAGAAGAAAGGAGCTGGAAAGCAGGTTAGTGGGATGGGGAGAGAATGCAGATTTTACAGTATCCTTCCCCTGCCATACCCACCAAGCCACACCTATAAAGAAAGTGCCACACCCACCAAGCTACGCCCATAGAACCAGTAGTAAACATTTTTGAATCCCATCACTGGTGTAATGGGGTGGCTGTATGGAGTCCCTGAAGCAGTAGGCATGAGCTTAAATGGACTCTGGAGGATGGTAGAGGACAGGAAGGCTGGGAGGAACATTGTCCATTGTGCAAAAATGGCAAATAACAACACAAGAGGAACAGTAACAACATTTTTTTTCCCCCAGGAACTTGGTAGCTTATAATTTTTCCTTTATTGCTTTTTTTTTTTTTTNTTTTTTTTGGCCTTAAAAAAGTTCAATAAGGAAATATATTTTTATTGCATTGGTTATTGATGGTATAAAACTATATATTTTCATGGGCCACAAAGTAGAAGGTAATTGATCATATGCTGTAGTTTGAATTACAGTGTTTTTCATGTCTAACTTGGAATTATGTAGGAGTATAAAAGCATCACAGACGGCGATCTAAATCTATGACTTATTCTTTTATTATATAACATTGCAACTTGAGGATGGTCACCAGGGATGAATGAAATTCTTTGACTCCTTCCTCAATCTTCCATCTATGTGGGGAACCCTAAAATTATGATTTTATAGGAAAGAGCTATCCTTGAGAAGCATTGTCTCCAAAATTTCTACCTGTAATAAACTTTAAATATTTGTGATGTTGAAGCACAAAGCAGGAGAAAATATGATTATTTTATACATAAGAAAAAGTAATACAAACTCTCCAAAGGATAGACTTCTCCTTCTCCTTCTTCTCCTTCTTCTTCTCCTCCTCCTCCTCCTTTTCCTTTCCTCCTTTTCCTCCTTCTCCTAATTGTCACAAAAGTGCTTTTTCAGGAGGCAACTGGACTTCCTTGTTTTTTCTTTTGAAGACATTTCACTTCTCATCCAAGAAGCTTCTTCAACTCTTACAGGAAGCCTACTATTCTGCCAGAGCTGAAGAAGCTTTTTGGATGAGAAGCAAAATGTCTTCAAAATAAAAAAAATAAATAAAGTGTGGTTGCCTCCTGAAAAAGCACCTTTGAGACAACTATGACCTGAATGACTGAGAATCTATACAGTCCTCCTCCTCCCCCTCCCCCTCCCCCTCCTCCTCCTCCTCTTCCTCCTCCGTCAACTTTTGGCCTTGCTTTTGTTTGGGTCATTTGTCGAGANGGGGGGGGGGGGGGGGAATGATATTTTTTTACCCTTTACTGGGTGAAGCTACAAATGAGGGGGTGGGAAATGTGGGTTGGAAAAGGGGTATGCTTAACTTTCTGAAACATAAGTGGTGCCAATGGTGTATTTTCATATTTCTTCAATTTTTAGAAAGAAAAAAAAAAGCTTTGCAGAGTTGAAACATCAGCATCGGTCTTGTTCCCAGGTGCTTCCTGGACCTCTCCAGGATTGCTCTGAAAGCAAACAAGGGATTTGGGTCAAAAGCAAGAATAAGAATAAAAATCTCACAAATGATCCCCAGCATTATGTCGAATGAACAGCTTCTAATGGGGATTTGCAGTTTGATGAATATTTCAGAACAACATATGTTCTGGTAACAATTTAAAACCTGAAGGGTTACTTGATTTGATTTTAGATTAATATTTAACTGCTTCCACTGCTCCAATGCTGCCTCTAACCCCTCTCCCTCCTCCCTCTTTCTTCTCCTCCTCCTCTCTTCCTCCTCTTCCTCCTTTTTCTC
>BHFT01020058.1:0-46859 GCA_004320025.1 Laticauda laticaudata | reverse complement strand
TCAATGTCTGGAATAATCTACCTGACTCTGTGGTTTCTTCCCCAAATCCCAAAAACTTTAACTTTAGGCTGTCTACTATTGACCTCACCCCTTTCCTAAGAGGTCTATAGGGGGTGTGCATAAGCATACCAATGTGCCTACCATCCCTGTTTCTTTTATTTTTCTTTTATGTAGCCATTTCATGTATTCATAACTATGTACATACTTATACCAATTTTCTTGTAAGAGATTGACAAATCAAAATAAATAAATAAATAATATGGAGACTTCTAGGAGTGACAGGGCAGGGTGGGCAGGTCAGCCTTCGAATGGTGGTTCGATGAACCAGATGTAATCTTAACATCTGGTTCACTGGAACTGGTCTGAACCGGCTGAATCCCACCCCTGGAGTAGACTAGACTAGACTGGAGAAGGCAAGACTAGAGTAGACTAGAGCTGGAAGGGACCTTGGAGGTCTTTGAGCCCAGCCCCCTGCTCAAGCAGGAGAAGCTTTAGTAAGACCACACCTGGAGTACTGCATTCAGTTTTGTTCACCACATTACAAAAAAGATGTTGAGACTCTAGAAAAAGTACAGAGAAGAGCAACCAGGATGATTAGGGGAATGGAGACTAAAACATATGAAGAATGGTTACAGGAACTAGGCTTGGCTATTCTAGTGAAGAGAAGGACCAGGGGAGACATGAGATCAGTGTTCCAATATCTGAGGGGCTCCCACAGAGAGGAAGGGGTCAAGCTATTTTCTAAAGCACTCAAAGGCCAGACAAGGAATAATAGATGGAAACTGATGCAGGAGAGATTTAACTTGGAAATAAGGAGAAACTTTCTGACGGTGAGAAGAATCAACCAATGGAACAGCTTGCCCTTGGAAGTTGTGGGAGCACCATCACTTGAGACTTTCAAGAAGAGATTGGACTGCCATTTGTCAGAAATGGTGTAGGGTGGAGACTTGATTAGGGGTTTGGACCAGATGACCTATAAGGTCCCTTCCAACTCTGATTATCTGTTATCTATTAAACTATATCATTTCAGATAAGTGACTGTCCAATCACTTCTTCAAAACCTCCAGTGATGGAGCATCCATGATTTCTGAAGGCAAGCCGTTCCACTGGGTAATTGTCCTCGCTGTCAGGAAGTTTCTCCACAATTCCAGGTTGCTTCTCTCTTTGATTAGTTTCCAATCATTGTTTCTTTTCCTGCCTCTGGTAAAGGCAGAATGAAGTTTAGTGAACAATTCTAGAGAAATACCATGCCAAGAACTGAAAGCAACATTGTGCTTAGAACCCTCCTGCTCTGGCCACCATTTCTTTTCTTAGGGTTGATCCTGCTTGTCAGGTTGCCCCAATATATGAGAATGGACCACCCACTGTTGCTTGGGGATAGAAATGAATGATGTTATTTTTGATCCACCCATAATTTATAGGAGAGGCATCCACCACTTCTCTAAATCAAAAATAGTTTTTCCAGTTTGTTTCAGCTTTCCAGGTTATTGGCTGCGTATCACTTCTTTGTGTGCCAACTGCTCCACTCCAGTGGAGGGACATTCCCTGTGCACTAGTAGTGGTCCTTGATTCTATTTTGTCCTATAAGGATAGCTAGTCTGACCACATGCCACTTAGGTTGTTCAGAAATGTGTCAGTTTCAGTGATGGGATTCAATTTTTTTACTACCAGTTCTGTGGGCATGGCTTGGTGGGCATGGCAGAGGAAGGATACTGTAAAATCTCCAGTCAGAGGTGGTATTTGCCGGTTCTCTGAACTACTCAAAATTTCTGCTATAAGTTCTCCAGAACTGGTCAGAACCTGTTGAATACCACCTCTGGTCAGTTTCCATGTGTCCTGTTTAGAATATCTAATTTTGAGATACTAGTTGCCAAAGCAAATTGTGTTATGCTGCTGGACCAACTTTTACATACCATTCCTAAATAAATGTGCAAGAACTGCATATGGCCCAAACAGAAGCAGCATATTCACTATGTTGTTCTTTGCATTTCAGCTGTAATTTTCCTCCTTCCTTTCTTCTCCCAGTAAAGCCTTTAACACAGCCAAACAATACAATTATGAGGATAAGCAGAAATAACAGATGGTGAAGAGAGAAAAACAGTAGCTGTTTGACTAGCACTGCTGTTGCCCCTGGATTATTTTCTGTTGCCACAGAGATAACTTCACTCCTGAGTAATTGAACTGTGGTTTGGCTTTTAGTGACATGGTGGAAGGATCACTGTGGCAACGAAGACAAGAAGGAGCAACTATAGAATTGATGGTTCTGATGGTTGCAGTGCAGGGGAAAAAAGTCAGTTAAAACAAGTGGTTTAACTCATGGCTGATGTGTGGCTGCCCTTTTTAAAGAAAGATGTGCTAGTTGGGAACCTCAATAATGGTTTGCAATCTAAAACAGCTTAAAGCACAACAGAGAGTACAAAACAGAACAGACTGAAGAGTATTAGTAAGCATGCACCTGCTTGATAGCATTCCCATTAATATGCTAATTATGAATGTTCATGATAGTTCTAATCCTATAAGAAAACTGAAGATTCAATATTTCTAAGACGTTTACTAAACTTTTTATTAAAATATGGGGAGGTTTGAGTGATAGTTGGCTGTACATTTTTGAAATCTTTGCAACATATGTCAAATTGCTAGTGTAAAATGTTTGCAAATCGAATATAAGCATAGTTGGTGCTAATTTGCCATTTCGAGTTTCCAAATATAGGCTTGAATTATCTAGAGAGATATCTCTTCAAATGCATCTTATTTAATTTTAACTTTAAACAGCCAAATATTTTATATCATGTGTTGTGTATGGAACTTGGTAGGCTCCAAGTTCCCTATTCTGATTGGCCGAAAAGGTGGTTCTCGGATTGGCCATTAGAGAACCAATCCGATTGGTTTGCCTGACGGGGGGAACACTCAAAGTACTGTCATTGGCCACAAGCCGCGAGCAAGCCACTATAAAAAGGGCTGCCGCAGCTTGGGCTGTTGTTCCGTTACCATTGCTTACTGAGTTAAATAAAAGAGTTGTTGTTGGAACCTGGTCTCGCACAACTTATTTCCNTATCTACTTCCAGCATCACTCAACCATAACTGAAGTGACAGAAAGCCTGCCTTCATTATTTATTACTAGCTCGATACCTGTGCTTTGCTACAAAACTTTGTGATTGGGCTTAGTTTTTTGGGAGGAAAATAAGGAAAAAAAATGTGCCTTTGCGTACCAGCATCCATCGGTATGCATCTGGCTAGCTTCCAGTCAGTGTGTGAGAGAGTTGAGGGCTGTTTGGAAACTGAAACAGTATTTGCTGTGTAAGCAAGGAGACAGCAAGGACCCTGGGTGTGGCTTAGCTCAACTGTCCTATACTAAAGCTGCTTGGTGGGGAGAGGGAGTAGAACTCCTCAGCATCAAAGCATGTTGATAATAGTATACAAAATACTAATGCTCTGATGATCTTAGCGAGCACCTAGAAGCCAAGAGGAACATATATGCCAAATTTCAAGTTTATAGGCTTTACAGTTCTGGAGATTTTGTGATGACGCATGAATGGTATTTTGCTTTTATATATATAAATAATGTTGGCATAATATTGATTGGATAACCCTAGATAAGGTTAGTTACCCTCCCTTGTATCTTTTTTGTCTTTTTTCAGATGTTTTAAAAAGAAAGAATATAAATAAAAAGAAATACAGAACGTAAGAAGATAGGAAATATGGTACAAATAATAAGCTGAGAATGTATAAACAATGAATCAAAGTTATCATAAAGACTAGTATATTCCACTGTATCATTAAAAATGAAAACAACTGTAATTATTTCATACTCTTTCTCTTGTAGAAAGTCAGCACCCACCCACCCTCCTAGAGGATGAAATGTTTTGGGGAATATAAAAAGGGCAGGATAAAATATTTCCCCGAAAAGAGAAATGGGAAAAAATCTTAAGGGAGGCAGAAACCAGCAATAGTCTTTCTGCCCTAAGCAGAAACTGAGGAGGCCAGCTTTTAGAAATGCAGATTTGGTAATCCATCCAGAAAGACTGGTTCAGACAGAAACTTCAGATAAACAATTACAGTGGAACTCGGGCCATGAATGCTTCTGTTGTGGCCAAATTGGGTGGCGAACAAAAAGATCAACCCAATTTTTGAATTGGGTGGCAAACAAAATCAGCATGGAAAGATTCCCTTTCTATGCCAATTTCCCCTTCGGCATCATTTTTTAAATGTGCGCATGCGCAGTCGTGCTTCTGGACACAACCAAATCAGGTCACGACCGGAGTCTGGGAATGGATTACGCTTGTGGCCCAAGGATCCACTGTAGGCAAGACAAGAGTAGCTCAGACAAATACCTAGGATTTACACTTCTCCTTTTACCTATAGAGCCAGCCATGACCACATAGGAATCTGACAATAGCCACTAGAATATTAAAGGACACGTTCTTGCACAGAAGCAGGAACAGGAATCTCAAATACAAAGCCCAAAGAAGATATAAAAACACACTCACTCTCAACTCCATTTTGTCAGCTGTCCTATAACTGCACGCTCTGTGTGTGTGTGTGTGTGTGTGTTGGTTCTGTTCACCAATAAACAGGTCAGTTCTAAGCACCCCATGGGCTATATCTGGCCCACTGGCGTTGAGTTTAACACCCTTGTGAAAGACCAAAATAAAGATCATGGAACAAATCTATATGTATGGTTGCTAAGATTTGACTCCAACAATGCCACCTAGTCAATTTTATTTTAGAAAGTATTAAACCAATTTAAAAGTAAAAGTAGCATTACTTTAACAGATTTTATATACCTATATTTATCTATATTCTAATGAATATCTAAATTGGGGGTTATATCTTGATAGGAAATATTAATCAATAGATAATTTTATTATATGGCACAATAAAAATAATGAGCATATTTTTGAAAAATTCCAGGCATCAAAGACACATAGAAATCTCTATGCTCAAATATCATAAAATAAAATAACTTAATCTTTATGTGATAATAAGATTGAAGGAGATTAGGTAAGCCATAAATGATAATTTAAAGCATAGCCCAAAGAAGTAATTCCAGAATGCTTCTGTCTGGAATATTTGAGGTGTGTAAAGGTTGTTTTAATATTAAACTAGCTAATGAAATATGACAGCCTATTTATAGAACTGTGGCATACAACACGACTGAAGCATCATTAAGCTCAGATATATATAGTATTTTCCATATAATTACTCTTTCCTTTGCTCAGAAAACAACTGGAGAAAATATGGAAGTATAACATTCTGTGAGACACTGAAACACAGTCAAGAAATAAACTGGAATGAAATCAAGAGAAGTAAAATCTGCCCATTCTCTGAACTACTTTAAAAAGAACTTTAAAAAAACCCTATGTATATGCTTTACACTTTTCCCTGTTAACAGATAACAAATAATCAGAGTTGGAAGGGACCTTATAGATCATCTCGTCCAACTCCCTGCCTTATAGTAGGCTTGTCAAAATGGCGGCCTTTGCAGGCCACACCACCCCAGTTCCGCAAAGGCAAAAACATTGCAATGCACCACAATATGATGTGAGCAGGTTTGACGCCCTGCCCTATAGGAATTTGATAATTCATAGGTTGTGTAACTTTATGATGATGGTTTTGTCTTTGTGTATTGTTTATTTATAATTACTATCTTTAAAGCCATTTTATTTTATTTTATTGTGGTTGATTAGTTCCCATTGCTAACCGCAGCAATCTGGCTTTGCTAGCAGCTGTCTATTTGTTGAATAAATCCAGGAAAGAACTTTTACAGACTTTTAAAATTCTCCATAAGGAAGTATCTGAGATACTCCTGACTCAGAAGAATTTCTTTATTTAACTTCTTATGTAAATATACCCATGTACAAAGTTATTTCACAATTTATAATGGTAATTCAATTACATCTAATTTGCTGAATTGCTGTTTGATTTTGATACTGGAGAGTCATCTCTTAACATGAGAAAGTATCATTTTTTTCTTCTTTTGGTCTTCTTCTATCTTGGCATTTGTAGCTTTATAAAAAGTAATTGTTCTTTGTAGCAGATCGAAATCTGAATGCTAGTGTGCTTGCCAGTTGCTCTTTTATTATTTATATCTAGGCATTTGTCAAGGTAAATAAAATGTAACCAGTGACTACAGTTGCTTTACTTCAGACAGGTTTTTCTAGACACTGCTAAAAATTCTAGGAACAAGTGCCAAAACTCTTCTCGTGAGATTGCAGTTAGAATTTTTTTGATATTTCACTCAGTTTCTAGAATTCTTTCCCATCAAAATTACAACCCACTTTTTATTAATTCATTAATAGCAGCTTGGTTGGAGTGGTGCGATGGCCTAGAGTTGGAACTCTCAACTCACAATCACGAGGCTTTGAGTTTGATCCTTAGGTAGAGGCAGATATTTCTCTCTCTCTGGGCACACTGAGAATATATCTGCTGAATATAACTCATTGGCGACAGGAGGGGAATCCAGCTGTTAAAACAATCTGCTAGTTCCATTCAGTTGCCCAGATTCCACCCCACAAGGGATTATGGGGTTGTTAAAAAACGATGATGATTAATAGCAGTTTGGTTGAAATGGTCCAATTAGTGCAGATCCTGGATGGTTAGCTAAATTTTGTTTGGAATGGTCTCCATCAGAAACCTATTTCAGTTTGATCATTCAACTCTATTAAAATGATGGCGACATTGTTTTATCTGTTATCTGTGCTGCATTTCTGCTGCTGCTTGTATTTTTTATTTTATTATTATTTTAATCATTTCTTAGTTGCTGTGAGGGCAACTAGGCTAGGAAAAGGCTGCACAAACATCCAAACAAAGACAGAATATCTGCACAAGCTTATCCACCACATTGGGCTAGCAGTGAAGGTGATGCTGGGAGAAAGAATTCCTATCACTTTACACTCAGTCAGTGTGGCCTCCTGAGATAAAACCAGATTCATGTTTATCTGCTATATCAGATGGGAAAACACATTGTCAGAGCATTTGCACATGCCACCATGTTTACCCCAATGCCCTCAAAGCAATTGAAATGGTCTTGAGAGTTAGCATCACTTCAGAACCAGGAATATTACAAATATCCTGAAAAACATGACCCTAACCAGTTGCCTGGTCAATACAGTAAGTAAAGAAAGGCCATTAAAACAGTGTCTTACCCAAGAATAAACTCCCCTTCCACACCACATGAAAAGGAAAAAAGCTGCTAGCACATACATTGTTCTTGTGTGCTTTTAGTATCTGTAATAGTTTTTGTCTCCTTGTTTGGGGAAAAAATGTGCAAACATGTTCAAAGGAATAAGTAAAATCTCATCCTTGAAAGGGAATTCCCAGTGTTTAAGGTTTTTTTGTTTATAGGAAAGAAGAAATGATATTTGCAATAAGCTGAAGCTGCCTGAATATTACACCAACATTACTCCTATGTTAAAAATAGCACTGAGAGTTGTAAAACTGATATCATTAACACGCCATCAATTTTTACAATCAGGTGCTTTTTTTCATCTCCTTTAACCGTCACTGTTGCATGGTGATTGAAACAGGACAGGAGAAGCAAATTCTTTAGTAGTCTGGGAAAATTGCAACACATGATAAGGCATTTCTACATACTCACCACTTTCCCTTCACTGGGTACTCTCCTCAACCTCATTCTATCCTAAATGGAAAGAAAGATCATACTGGGCTATATGTATCCATACTATTGGACCTTGGATGTAAAAATTCAGATAGCAACAAAGAGACACACAATATTATATTTGCTGCAATTTGTTGGTTGTCTGGATTTTTGCTGCTTGAGTCTGGTAGTGTTATATTTTATACAAGTATACTGGCTGTTTCCATATGAGCTGTTCATACAACTGGGGAGGGGAAAACTGTCTGGCCTCTTGTCAGCAGTTGCCTTAGTCTATAGTTCTTCTAGTATGAGATGATGGAAGTTCTATGCCAAAAGAGAGAAGATTTTGGTAGATGAAGGGAATCATGGTCCAACAATTTTGAATAAAAATGAGAGACAGTTACAGGGAGTAGGTGTTATTTTTATCACTACACAGACTGACTGGAAGAGGAGTTGAAACATTTTTATTTAATTCTGAAGGAGTATTCGATAGTCTCCTGCCAATCAACTACTTCAAAAGCATGCAAATGTGAGTAGATAAACAGGTATCAGTACAGTGGGAAGGTAGCAACATTCAGTGTGCCTTGGTGCATAGCCATGCCAACCACATGACCATGGAAGTGTCTTTGGACAACATTGGCTCCCTCAGCTAAGAACTGGAGATGAGCACCACTCTGTAGAATTGGAACACAACTGGCAGAGGAAACCCTTATCTTTTTATTCCAATATAATACTTCTCAATATACTTCTCAATATAATACAGCATAAGAGCACCACTTGTCCATCCAGTCTCTGAGAATTAGACATAATTGAACATAATTTATTTTCCAAATATGACTTCTTACCATCACAGAATGTTCCATCCCATTGCATTCAATTTCTAAATGTGTTGCTAACTTGCCTTACATATTGTCTTTTTACAAAAGATACAGCCCCAGCATTATAGTCTTTGATTCAATTAATGTTTGTTTCATTCAGATTTATAGAACTAAATGATGCTAAGAACCAGTTTATCTACCGGAGCGATGGATTTCTGTATTTGTGACAAAATTCAACATACAGAAAGAGATGGCTTAAGTCAAAATGTTAAAAGTAAAAAAGAACTATAGATTTTGTTAAGGCTCCTACAAATATGAAAACATGAATCTGCTGGTTTTACTTCAGTGATAGACACATGTACATAAAAAACATAGTTGGAGATTGTTACTTCCATTGATTCTTGAAAATGGTTGCAAGACTAAAGGCTATTTACAAGTTAATCCTGGGGTAGGCTTTCCAACTATGCCTTTAAGAGTTAGCTGACCTGGAGATTAGACATTAGCATCTCATAAAATTTATCTTCCTCCTCTGGAAAAAAAACTTAAAAAAATCAATTCCCCTTCCATCATATTAACGAGAATTGATGTATATAAAAAAGCAGACTATTTTTTTTTATGCAGTTTTGGAAGTTAAAACACAAGGCAGAACAGTCAAGCTTTCCTGATTGTGGCTTCCAATGACATAATTCAGGCATAGGCTCTATAAATGTAATTGCAACATTTGCTTTTGCAAGTCCACAGTTTTTAAATTGCATACCCTGTAAAATTTGTAATTGCTTTACACTAATTGCTTCAGGGTTCTTCTCAGATGTTCAAAATAAGTGTTACAGAGGTTGAAAATGAAAGATAAGACATTTAGATTGAAATCAAAGAGAAACTAGACCAGCACATAATTTAAAGGATAATTTATCCTTACATCTTGTCAGATAAGCTATGTAGATAGGTAATATTCCCTTTGCTTTATCAAAGGGTACAGTAGGAATTTATTGCTCCACCAAATAAAGAAGTGCTGTTACATTTAACCCTTAAGTTGCACCTGCACCTTCGGAAGTCTCCCTGTTCCAGCTTTGCTCATGCAACAACCTTGACCTATTCCAAGAATTTTCTGACGAGACCTTGATATTTAGGAGGATTTCATTCCATTTTGCTATAATACGGTCTCTTTGGATTTGAAGTACATGTTACATAAACCCAACTGTTGTGTCTTAATTCAGCAAAGTACAATTGAAGAAAATATTGCATAGTGAAATATATGAATCTGAAGACCTTTTCATGTTTCTTTTTCCCATCTTTGTCTAATATTTTGTATTTTAAACTGCTTCTTCATTTTTCGTACATAGAAAATCAGTTAAAGAAGGAAAAATGGACTAGCTATACAAAGTCTTTTTGACTGGTGGTGGTATGAGCTGATCTATTTCAATTCATTGGAAAATTTGCACTGTCTTTCCTCAGTGCTGGGAGATTTGTATTGTCGTTAGCCCTTTTTTTCTTCATGTATCTCTTTGCATACAATGTGCCTTACACTACAGAATTTTTATCTCTAACACACATTTTTATATACAGGAGAATGAAGCATATATTTCTTTCTGAATATATCTTTCCAAATATGCACTTCTTTGTGAGAATATTTCAATGGACAATGATGGATACTCAGCCACAATTCAATGCTGCCTGACCAAGCAAAATCCATTTGGCTATATTTCCCACCGAATTTGGTTAATTTATTTTATATCCCTAGTCAAGGCTTCTTCATCTTGAAGCTGTTTTGATTCACAGATCTATTCACCTTTTCATGCATTTATTTGTACACGCATATAAAATTGGACTATATATTACTTAAAAAACCCTATATTAAAAGCTTGCAAATTAGAATGCAAATTTTCATACCTTAAACTAGTTTTCACAGAGACAAAAGACAGTGAAGAAAGCTAGAAATTCTTAGACTTAAAAAAAAACTTTAAATTGTAATCTTATATAACAGCATACCAAATTAGAAATAAGCTGAATTAATCACCAAAAGACCTAAATAAACACATTTGGCCTTTATCAAAATCAAGCCAGATCTTTGCCCATGCAGGCTATTGGTTAAATTATATTGACCAAAATCTTACACAAGGTTACTAGACCTTGATTGCAAAAGCACTTTTAAGGAATATATGCTTGATGGTTTCATGTCTGCCTCATCTCCAGTTCACTACAGAATCATTCTGAAGGTGATTGTACTTCTGCTGTTAAAATGGTCTATTCTCTCTTCTCCTGGTAGACCAAAGGTGGTGGTCACACAGGCAGGAACTTCCCCAGCTCTTACGAGTTGCTTAAGTTTATTGTAGGCACATCTTTTCATGTTTAAGTTTCTGCAATTGCCCAATATAGTGATTCTGGTTTGATTTCAGAGAGAGTCTGGACAGCTGGTTTGTGTAGCCTTTTACTTCTGATACAGAAATATCCATTTCTCAGAAGATTAGTGCTGTCTACATGAATGAAGTCAAGAAATTAATACACCCTGGCGGAAACCACAATGGGTTGTGCTGATAGTTCAGTGGGAAGTTGTGAGTGAAGTAAGGAGGACCTCTATTAATTTGCCTGATAGGTTCAGCCTGACTTACAATCTTCCCTCCCCTCCCCACTTCCTTTCCAATGCCATTCTCTTGTCCTTTGGTGGGGGCTACTAATTTAGTCTATTTTGGTTTGACTTGCAAAAAGACTGGATACCTGCTTATGCAGAGCAGTTCTTTTTAGGAGAGAGAGAGGGAGAGGGAGGCAGAGGGAGGGAGGGAGGGAGAGAGAGGTCTTCGCAGATTTCAAATCTCAAGATGGGGCATATAAGAAGAGAAAGATTGGTGGAAAGAAGCCTGGTTAATCTCATGTAAAATCTGTCCTGACACTGGTTTGTTTTCCCTGCTAGTTGTTTTTGGATTTTTTTTTGACACAGGAGATTGACATTTCAAAGCAAAATACAAAACAAACAAAAAGCCCTCCCTAGTGAAATGCCTGGCGGTATGACAGTAGATAAGTAGAACAAAAATGGAATGGAGCAGCTGCACCCTGCCCCATAGCCAAATATAAGTATATATTTGAATATATGAATAAGTATCATTGCAGTTACTTCAAAATAAATTAAGCTGATTCTACCACATTGACTTTCAGGCCTTCTCTGTCAATGCTAGTAAAACACATTTGATTATACCCTTTAGGGAAGGAGAACATTTTGCATAGATACAACCTTTCTCCAAAACCCCAGACACCTGCTGCCACTCTGTGTAAACCAGTGTTTTTTTTTTCTATTAGGATTTGCTTTTAGAATCATCTTATTTGAGATGAGTAAGGTGTATGAGTAAGGTGTGTCTAAAAACTGGGATACTAGGAAGGCTGTGAATTCTAGTCCTGTATAAAGCCAACTGGGTGACCTTGGATCAGTCACTCTCTCTCAGCCATAGGAAGCAGGCAATGGCAAACTACTTGTGAATCTTGTCAAGAAAACTGCAGGGACTTTTCAGGCAGCTGCCAGGAACCAATACTAACTTGAAAGCACCAAAATAATAATTATTCAGATAAATATATGCCATCCCAGACTTAATAAGAAAAACAAAAAAGTTTTCATAGTAGACATTTAATATCTAGCAGAATAGAAGCAAAGAACTGGAGAATATCACCTGCAAATAGAAGAACAATAACCATGGTCAGTGAAAGTAAAGATAGTATCAGTAGTGATAGATGCCTTGAATACCATCCCAAAACAACTAGAACACTACTTGAACACCATCAGTATTGACCAAATCACCGCCAGTCAATTGCAAAAGGTAACTTTACTTGGAACAGCCTACATCCTACAATGATACCTTTAATACCATCAAACAACATCTGCCTATCCCAGGTGGTTGGGAAGGACTCCATAAAAAGGTAAAAGAATAGCCAGATCGAGTCTAAATATCTAGCTGACTAGGCAACCCACCATAATGATAATAAAAATCTCCATGAGAATGCAAGTGCTGGTACGTGGGGCTCAAAGGAATAGTCAACAATGGAAGGGTTGAAAGTAAGAAGGGCAAGTTGTTTCTCCATTTTTCAATCCCAGCCAATTGACTTGCCCAGCAAACTGCCATAGGAGGGATATCAGTCTGGTCAGAGGCCTGAACTAGAACGCATAGCGAACTTTTGAGATGAAGCTGTTGATGATAAGCTCTTCAAGCCTGGCATAGATTACATTGAAATGATATTCTGACTCATGTCTTTTATATTCCTGAAAAAAAAATATACTTTCATCTGTTATGGATGTTATCTTAGATAATATGATGCTAAATTATTTTGAGTTTATAACTATCTTATTTGATATGTTTAGTGAAGTATTTCAGAGGTTCCCCACAGATGTTAAATGTATTTCAGTTGGGGTTCAGAAATAATCTAATTCACATGTAGGATAAATTTGAATTTTTAATTAAGTTTTTAAAAATTACTGCAAGTGATAAAATAGAGCAATAATAACATCCCTTTAAAAATGTAAACATGTATTTTTTTTCTTTTTTCAATCCTGGTGATATCTTGGCCCATTGATGGACTAATTTGTGGGACCTAAGTAGAAAGGAGAGAACCTGTGAAGTGGCGAACCAAGATCATTTGAAGGAAACACTTTTTGAAAGATACCTTGGGAACTTATTAGGTTTTCCTCAATGAAATATCAGTAAGGGTGAACTGGAAGAGAGCCTGTTTTGTCCTATAGCATGGCTGGTAAATGGCCCTCAAGAAGTTGGCGACTGACAGTTCCTAGCATTCTGCCTTCACCATGTTATGCTTCACCATGCTGATGGAGTTTAGACAATTAGGATCAATAATTCTCTGTTGACTACAAGTTTCTGAACTCCTCTTACTGTATGTTTCATCACCTGTAAATACTGAGATCACTGGTACAGTTTCTACTTTACTTGAGAAAATAACAAGATATAACAAATTAAACTGTCCTGGAAAATGCTGTTGAATCTTTTTTAAAGCACCAGCATATCACAGCAGGTGAACAGGTATTATGAAGGACAAACAGTAAGGAAAGGAGTGAAGCAAATCTGGAATACTCTACCTGATTCTGCGGTTTTTTTCCCCAAACCCCAAAAACTACTGCTACCCTTCAAAAAGACCTTGACTATGTATCAGAATGGTCAAACAAATGGCAACTTCAAATCTCAACAAATTCTAACAAATAAATGCTCTGTCCTACTATTGGCAAAAAAATCAGAAAATAAAATACAAGCTGAATAGTCAAGGACCTTGTTATGATAGCTCTGTAAGAATATAACTGTGAAGGAATTTTTAATTTTTTTCTTTCTAATTTGGATTTTTAAGTTTACAAGAGGAGCCACTGTAACTACATAGGCAAAAAGGCATTAAGGTTGTTAACCTTAATCTTATATAGCTTTTTCTCTGGTAATATTACACTATAAACTAGAGCATAAAAACATTTGCGTAGACCAATACTCAAATAGCCTCATCAATCTGGAACCCACATTTACGTATCTGATTTAACACAGTTGAGAAGTCCAGAATATTTCACCAAGAAGATTTCTCTACTCCTCCATTCATTGCAGAATACCTTATGCACCCGACCTGAAATTTGCAGCAGCCAGAAAACTACACGCCTTCAGTCCGATCTTAGTATGTTTAAAATCATACATTGCAATGTCCTAACTGTCAATTAATTCTTCAGTTCAACCATAAAACACAAGAGCACACCAATAGATACAAATCAAGGTTTTTTACCGCATCCGAAACTTGATTGCAGGAAATACGATTTCAGCAGCAGAGTGGTCAATGTCTGGAATATTCTACCTGACTCTTGGTTAACTTTCTTTTCTTTCATTAAAAAAGGCGTGTGTGCCAAGCTTTTTTCTTAATGGAATTTCTTGTGAATCAAAGAAGAATAAGAAACACATCAATAACAATTGTGTCATCACATCTTCTTTAATGTTGATAAAGTGATTGTCTACATCCAGTCATGGATATGCAACCTAGATTCTAACTCTAATTTTGCCTTTGTGGGTGTGATTATAAAAAAATGCCAAGATCTATTTATCCCAGCATTAAATTAGCTTTGGAGGTTTCTGTCTTACATCTAGCAAAAACATGTTATTATCAAAAGGCATGAAATACATTAGGCTACTCTGAAACATCTAAGCAGTACAATTTAAGAGGACAAATTCTTCTCAGTGTTGAATACTTATCTAAGAGTGTTCATAAATAGAGCTCCCACATATGAGCCTATGATGCGACATTTATTTTTAAGGTCTAGAATGCACTGGCAATATGTACTTTGTTCTGCCTTTGCCATTGTCCTTTTTTTTCAATTTGCCATAGAGAAAAGTCTACCAAGAGCTCAGAATCCTGCATTTAAGCAATGTTGTCCAGAGAGGGATTTGCAGTAGAATACAGAGAGAATAACATTACATTCAGTCATAGCATCTAGTGTTAGGAAAATTGTTCTTTTCCATGCTTCGGCTAGGAAGTGCTATTCAACCATATGCTTCTGGGCCTTTCATTCTTGCAGTAATGACTGCTGACTTTATTATTTCTTGCATTTTAGTAAGACATCATTAGAAGTGTTCACCTGCAAGCTATCAGTGGCCAGCGAAATAATAAAATGATGTTTTTCAATTTCTTAAGCTTAAATAAATATTTATAGTTGCTTGATAATCTTCTTTGGTTTCTGAGCAATCTGTATTGTGATTAATATACTTCAACACAAAATGCATTACAAACTTAAAGAATATTTTTAATGGTTTATTGTCACATACTTTATTTTGCTGGCTAAGATATTAAAATCCTTAGAAAATTAAAATAACTTTCCTTCTATTTCCCCGAGAAGAGAGAAGTGAAAGGAAAGATCAAAGGACACAATTGTAAACGAATAATTTAACGGGAAGGATTTCTGTACAAAAGTATACTCCAAATATTTGAAAATATTTCTCTTTAAAGAGCAGAATTTTTAAAAGCAATAGTTCCAGAAAATCCATACTTCTTATACTTTTCCATTTGCCATCACTGTTGTGTGGTTTTCTTCTTTTCCTTCTTCTGTCTTAAATCCTCCATTTGTTGTTGCATAAGTTGACACTGGCCCTGATTCAGCTTGGTTTTTCTCTATCAAAATGCTCTTTCCATCAGCAAAATATCTTTTGTAGATCTGGTAAACTAAGGACAATGGCCTAACATGTTAGGAACTGAAGTAATAACCACCGACAAAATCACATTTGCTTTGGAATTTTGAAAATATTCAATAGTTACATAAATAGTTACATTTTGCTTTTGTGGCCAAAAGCAAAAGAGGATTGAATTCCATCTCTGACAAGAGTTCTAGAAAAGAGAAGGGATTATTTGGAAATGGTATTGGTGTGGGATGTCCTCATATTAAAAAAAGTCAAGATGGGAGCTATGACTGTGCAACAAAATTCGCCCATTTGTTTTAAATTTACAACACACATAAAAAAACAGGCAAAGTTTTCACCATATCATCACAGCCACAAGCATGATTGCTTGTATTTTGTGTATACTCCTGAATGCTTTACTTCCATTGGTTGGATTTTTATTATATCATTAGCTTGAATGTGGTACTTCGAAATGCCCTTGTATTTCTCTCACATATTCTGTGATACTTGTCAAGTTCTATATACATGTCTTACCAAATTTAATTTTGTGGTTTCTCTTAATTGGAAAAGAATGAGAAGCTTGCATCATTCAAAGCATCCTCATATATAATTAGTATTTCCAGAAAGGCCTCTGAGCTCCACTTTTTGAACAGCGTTTCTCAACCTTAACACCTTTAAGAGGCGTGGACATCAGGGGTGGGATTCTACCATTTCGCACCTATTTGCTATTACATTCGCACCTATTCACCTATTACATTCTTAGCAGGATTAGACTTCCTCTCTCAGGAATGTCTCTGGAGTTTTCTTCCCCTCCTTTTCTGGTATTTTGCTTGTGTGGAGTGACCATTCAAAGTTGCAATGGCACTGAAAAAAGTGACATGACCATTTTTCACACTTACGACNGCAGCATCCCCACAGTCATGAGAGGCCAGGTGAGGAGATGCGTGCCTCAATGTGAGTGATATTGAGTTGGCCACACCCAGCCAATAACATGATCACCACACCACGCCTACCACTTAAGCCATGCCCACAGAACCAGTTGTTAAAAAATTTGAATCCCACCCCTGGTGGACGTCAACTCCTTGAAGTCTCCAGCCAGCATGCTAATTGGGCAGTTCTGGGAGTTGAAGTCCATGCATTTTAATTTTATTGAGGTTGACAAACACTGATTTACAACATAACATTGAGGGAGGTTGCCCCCCATTGTTTGATTTGGTTTCTGATAAATGGAAATTTTGGCCACATTCCTCAAGGCAACAATTAGGACATTTTTTCAGATTGATTTCCACTTTTGTGGTTAATATTGACCAAGCCAGATAATTTATTTAGTCACTTTCACAGCTGTCTGTTGTGATCATTATCTTAAAAGTTGTGTGTTTTTGTTTTTGTTTGGGAGATAATTGCAGAAAATAGAATCATCTGTGTTGCATGAATAAATACTAAAGCCTCTGAAATGATTTCCTGATTTTAAAAACAAAAGATCCAAATGGGTCATAGGCAAGGTAGCTTACCTCCCAGAATTATTGCTGCAAAAGCAAGCTGGAAAATGGAATAGATGAGTGGAAAAGTAAACATGAGTGCCAGTTGTTCCTGACTGAAGGAGAGCTGCACAATGGTTGTACACAGCTGAGAGTTCTGCATTCCTGTTTCTAGAGCAACCGTACGACATCTAAAAGAGGTGACGAAGGGTGGAAAAAGAAATAATAACCAGATTGCTTGAGAAAGGGCCTTAGTAGGACTTGATCTGTTTGGGAATAATGTTCTATTCCTGAGTAGTTTGATTTCTGCACTTAGTTCTGATATGTCAGTTCTGTTTAGCTGATGGTCAGATGTTTCCAGGGACAAAGCTTCTAGCAGAGAGCTGCTAAAGGCTGGAACAATTTCCATAATTGCTTGATTTCTGTTACAAAACAAAGCCTTCCCAAGGACAAAAACTCCTGTCTTTTATCAGGATCTGATCATATCTTTCTTACAAAATCTCTGAACTAACTACTAGCCTTGAACTTCATTGACTAAAAGTCTGATCTGGAGCATAATTATTTTATTGTGCTTGAGTTTGAACTGATGATCCATTCTGCCCTACTGTGTGATTCATGGGTCAGGATATAGAGAGTGTATACGTATGTACTGCATGCCTGTCTATAATTGCATAAACTCTACTTTAGATTCCAGGCCAACTCACTGCCAATATGTAGCCCTAATTGTTTTCCCCAAAAGAATACAAGTCCCAACAAGGAATTAGCATTGATGATGTTATCTACTGTGGGTAATGAAATGTATGCCAGAAAACAGCCAAGTTCATAGACTTGGACCATTCATTTCAAGTTTGAGCTATAAATATTCTCCTTTCTTGATAACAGGAAAGGATATGAGATGTTCTGAGGGAACTTCTGAGATCTAAAGCTACATTATGAAAATTTTATGCATTTATTGAACTACACAAGCATTAATTATAAATTGTAGATACAGTGAAGTAGATTAGCTCCCATAGCTCTTTCTTACTGAAAATTATGAATTTATGATGCATCAAAAGTTTCAGTATAAGCTCATTTAAATTGCTTGAATGTTGTGAATAAAGTAGAGTTGTATGATATTTGTGTAAAGGAAGGATGGTTATTTTTTTCAAACCAGAACAATTGCCAAAACATGGTTATTTTATAGTTTGGGAATATTAGTTTTATAGAAAAGGGAAGTAGAGAATGACAAGGGACTGGAAACAGAATAAAGGAAGCCTATAACTCTCTGGTTACTTAATTTTCAATTTTTTAAAAAAATATAGACAATATGGTTTATGTTAGATAGGATTATAGTATTAGCTGTGGAACAAATTTTTACCTGTGCCAGGATTGGCCAGCTATGCGAGCCAAGAAAAAGCCTAGAGAATAACCAGCAGCTGGAAAGATAGTCCCAATAATCCAAAGTTCAGGTGTAATTGTCCAGGAACTTTGGTATAATATTCCTCCAACCACAGCTATGATCACTATGAGAATACCACCACATATGGAACCAACCTGAGGGAAAGAGAGAGAATGCATATTTAATATATTACCAGTATAAATTGTAGTCTTGAAATCTTCCACCCCATATGGTGGAATCAGGACCAATCCGATTATGGGGTAAACTCAGGTTGGCCAAGTATGGCAATATTATTAAAATAATTGATCTGCAGGTCAGTTTATTAAAATTATGACTAGATTTTCTGTAACATCGTGACATTTTCTGTCTCATATATCAGAATGACTTGGACTGTCTCTCGGTAAAAAAGGAAGTAAATAAATTTACAATTTCTACTTTTAGGTTTGATATGGTCTCTGATAGTCCTTAAGTGAAATGAGTGACAGACACATCTCTTAAATAATTAAGTTAACATATTTTGTTTATTTCTCCAGCATTCAAATTTGATCAAGGAAGCAAAAGTGATTGTTCCAGTATGTTTGTGTATGAATGTATGTTTGTTAGATTTATAGGGCCACCCATTTTGCTGCAGCAGCTCTAGGCACCCAACAACACATAAAAAACAGCCACAACAGACAAAACAACATAAATAATCTACAAAGGCAGCCAAGGTAAGAAAAAAAATCCCCTATAATACATTCAGATCACAATCAGCCCCCAATTATATCTTGAGTATTCTCTGAATAAGTATTCATAATTGTTCAGCCTTACCTTAAGAATAATTTTAGCTAGCCTGGGCCATTGATACTTAAAAAATATCCCAAAGGAAACAGGAATGACAAGCGCAACCAATGAAATGCCTGGAAAAAAAACACCAAACAAGTTAAATTGGGGAAAAAGCACCTAGGTTGAAAGAAATCGACTCTTTTTAAAAAAAGAAAAGGATGAAAAAATAAATAAATCTCAAAGCTCTTATCCACCATCAAAATCAACATTATGTATGCCATGTGATATAAGTCAGTTTACTTAACTAAATAGAAATTAATCATATAAATTATTAAGTTATTTTCTAAAGGCTAGGTCCCACTGGCCAACGGATGCAAAACGTATACATAAAGGACACATTGGATGAGCAAAATTTTGGGGGTGGTTCCATCTGTTGTCATCCGCTCCAAAAAGTGGTGAAAATTTGCATAAACAGAACGGAAAAGAATGGAAAAGAAGCGGACGTGGTAGTATGTAGTGGAGATGTAAAATGGATATTCATAGGAAGCCTATGAATGACAGCTGATGGAAAGTGGATGAACACCTCCAAAGGGGTTCCAGGGGAGAATTGGCAAAGCGGACGCATAACGGAAGGGGTGGATGCATAGCGAATGAAGTGATGCATCTATGGACGCCTATAGGAAACAAAGCGGATCACGCACAGATGTATATCGGGTGCACTTACTGTGCATGCGGGGAATGAATTGCGATCAGCTCCGCAGATATAAAAGGATGCAGCACGCATGCAATCAGCATACAGGAAAGACTGGCTGCAACATACATCTACAACACCCCTGTTCGTCATCAGCAAGAAGAGGAAAGCCCGGCCACCGTTCCAGCCCTGGCAAGAAGGACAGAAACACATCCCACCCCCTGGCACTGACTCTGAAGCTGCTGCTGCTGCTGCTTGTGGTGGACCAGCCCCAGGCCCCAAAAAGCATGCTGCTGAAGCCCCTGCTGCTTCAACCCCCTGAAGAGCCCTGCTTCTCAACCCCTGAAGGCCCTGCTGCTCCCCTGAAGCCCGGCTGCTCAAGCCCCTGAAGGCCCTGCTGAACCTGCCAGAGGATGAAGAGGAAACGGGAAGGAGAAGGAGAGAGGAAAACAAGACACCTGTTCCGAGAGCATGAGGAGAGGGTAGGAATGGCCGAGGAGGACGAGTACCTCTAAAGAAAGGGCCACAGACTCATCGCGCACCAAAAGGAAGAAACAGGCAACTTGGAGCAGACCAAGGCAGAGAGCCTGGGTATCACTGCAAGTAAGTATCCCTAGGGATGGTGGAAGCACATCCACACTCGGTAATGGACCTACAACCTCAAGAAATCCGGGCAGGCCCGCGTCAAGCTCACTGACCGGGAGATTTACGTCATGCCAATGCATTTCCTGAGGAGGAATCCACCACCACCGAGGAGCCCAAAGCACCCCTTTGACACACTCTCCCTAGACACCCCACAGACAGCCCAGTCTCTCCCAGCCAGGAGCCAGCTACTCTGTCCAGGCAGGTGTCTTCCGAAGGGCCCTCACAGCAAGAGACCCCCAACAGCTGCACTCCCCGTGCCGGCAGACTGGAGATCCCTGTGGGGGATGATGCCCTGCTGTCACAAAATGGAGGAAAAGCAGCAGCCCCACCAAGGCAAACCCACCCCCATCCCACATCCCATCGATCCAGATAGATGCAGCAAAGAGGAGACTGGAGAGCCAGGACCACGTGTGCTGTGGAGATCAGGGACACAATGAAACCAGCACAGAACTTATCTCTCAGCTCTCCACTTGACCAGAGCATTCCTCGGGCAGAATGCTTCAATCACCTACGTGAGCAGACCCTGAAAGGGACTGCCCAAGGCCCAGTAACCAGTGATGAAGCAAAGAATCACAGCACTTCTGCACAACCCTCAAGGCCCAGCTGAAGCTGCCTCCTACCCCAGTCCAGGTCTGCTCCTCCAACCCCAGGGACGGATGTCACAGCCCTTCCACGGCTTTCAACAGCCCCTTACCTACCAAGGCTACGACTACCAGGACTCCCACAGCAAAAACAGACCTTCCCATCAGGCCCAGGTTCATCCGCATGCCAATAAAAAAAAAGCACGACGCCTCAGCTGACCCAGCTGCAGACCAGAACAGCCCCATGAACCACTTCCACTTCCTTCCACCCCACAGCCAAGCCTGTCAACAGACAAATCTGTCATCAGTAATGGCTGACATCTCAAAGTCCTTATGAGGGCCTCTCAACCTCAAACAGGAACTGAGTCAGCTCTCGGACAGCTTCGAACACACATCCCCTGTTTACCTGGGGTCAGTACCCCTGGTGCCTAGACCAGCACCAAGCCACAGCACCTCCACAGTCCTGCCCGCAACAGCTAGAACCATGGACATGGATCAGAGTGACTGACAATAGTGTCAGAGACTAGTTGTTTTACTTGTTAAAGTATCTTTGCTAAGACACTTACTTGTTCATTTGCTTTTTTAATAAAGTCATAAAATTACCTAAGAAAATTAATAAATTACTTGCTTACACACTTAATATAGTTTTCTTGTTCATGCTATAAATAAAAAGTCAATTTACCTAAGAAAAGTTAAATAAAGGTATCTTTGCTAAGACACTTTGGTTCATTTAAAAACTAATAAAGTGTTTGGTGAAAACTTTTAAAAAAATGGCTAAGCCTTTGCATGCTTGTATAGATAAGGATGTGTGGGAAGATAACTCCAGTGCAAGTAAGTGGACTGTATGTCCATTATCTCAGCTCCACATATGGAGCCTTTATTATAATAACATTATTCATTGATCAACACATTTAAAAAACAAAGCTCTTATACATGCTCTATCATTGTAGGACCACTACAACATCATGGCACAATCTATCATGCTTTGCAACAGGCTCAAAGGAAGCATCCATAATCATCATCATCACTGTCTTGCCACTCCTCTGCTCCACTGGGGATGCATCCAGTGCTCAGTAGGTTACGCTCTTCTTCCCTTGCAAACTGGAGCTCTGTTGGGCCTTGTGACATCCACAAGTGTCCTATAGTTTTGTCTTGCCTCCATTCACACAGGCTCCATGTCCCATCCCTTGTTGACAGTCAACAAGTCGTTCTGCAAACACTGGTAGCCGGGTGCGCATGAGATGTGCAGGATGCAAGCAAGCTTCCACGAGCTCCTCACAGCTGTGGCTCATGGCTGCCATGTGGTGAGAAGTATCGGAACCTGTTGGCCAGGACCAAAGTGCGTCTCCACCCGTCTTGCCCTGAACAGCCCTGTAGTTGGAAGATCCCTCTGTTCAACGGTGAAGGTATCTTGAAGTGTAATGGCCATGAGGTAGGTTCGATGGGAGAAGGCGTCATCACCAATGATGAAGTAGGGCACATCTTGTGTGTCATGGGTGGGGTCTGGATCTGAAAACCCGATAGGTTGCATCCATCCATCCTGATAGGTCACATTGTATGTATACCTGGCCATCTGAGCGACGTGCCTGAAGCATCGATGTAGATGAACTTGTAGTCCAGCATCCAAACCATGGCAAAGAGGATGATCCGAAGAAGCCCTTGTAAGTTGTATAAGTGGACCCTGATTGGCTGGAGCTTTGCAGGCCCACGTGCTTCCCATCTATGGCTCTAACGGTGGTGGGGAAAAGTTCCACCTCTGATACCACTCTTTCTTGCAAGTTTCTTCACAGCCTTGTTCAGTGGTGGGGGCACTTGAGGAAGCTCCTCCCACATATTCTTTGATGATGGTCTGCACCACTTCCTGACCACTTTGCGATGCTGTTGTGCGGCACCCTAGTCTCCAAGCATACTAGGCATGGTTTTCTTAGTAGTATCCAGAGACCAGGGCCGGCAGAGTCAGTGCCACTTCACTGGCATGGATGAAGGGTGCTCCTTTGTCACCTGGGCTCAGACGCGTCAATTCACAAACAAGTGGGCACCCAAAAGGGAACACTAGTCTTCACCCAGCTCCAACCACAACCAAATCAAACCCATTCTTCCAGACAAAAGCACCTGGGACCCACACAGTCTGTACGTCTCCCTCCCCCTCTGTAAATAAAGGGAAACAGTCTTAACAGGGTTTGGTTTCTGTTGATGAATGAGCGCAGCATTATACAGACTGTGTCCATGATCCATGTGGAAAAACAATGGATGATGTGGAAGAGCAAGACCAAGGGAAGAGGTCTGTACACCATGGCTCTGGACTCACGAGATCCAGAATGATTTTTCTCCCCCCTTTTATAGGAAAATATCGTAAGTCCACAGGTGCCCTTCCACATACCTGACAACTGCAGACATCCAAAATATGAATCATTCCAATACAAACATTTGTCCTGTTTTAATCCTTTATAACGAGATGCATACGCTACACCTTTCTATTTCCGGCTACTACACTGTGTAACCCATGACCTTTCGTTCCTCCCTCTTTCCATTTCAGCTGCAGCGGATGTATTGAGGGGAATCCCAAGATCAGAGAGATAAGTGGAACATTTAACGATGATAACGGACAAGAAGTTTGTCCTGATATGCGGATAATCGAGCGTGGAAAACTAATCCCGCTCACAAAGTTTTGTGTTAGCAGCCAAAACTTCTATCTTCACAGAGAAATCTCAGGGGCCGGATCCGAGGAACGTATGAAACACATCAAGTGATACACAACGATCATAACATCAGATGCAACTTTTACGTTCCAATGGATGGCAAGCTTTTTTTAACGTTTTACATCCTCTTTGCATCTGTAAGTGCAGTGGGACTGGGGCTTAAGTGATTCTCCAAATCAGGACTCATAGCCATAAAATGCATGTCCAAATAAAGGAAAAAAAAAAGATAAGTTTTTCAGACTGTTGTGTTTCAAGTTTCTTTCAAATAAAAAGGGGGAAATGTTGTTGACGATGGCCCTGCACACACTTCCAAACATTGGTATATTATTCAGAAACCAACGAATCTTGCATATATTCAATAAGTAATTAAAAAAAATAAAATAAAGTTAATATGAAAAAATAACTCTATAAAAGGAAGCACCATACAATACAAAGTTATATTTTTGAGCATCATTTCTCTATCAAGTACCTGATGGTATAAGAACTCTTGGCTTGGGCAGGAGATTGGACAGAAAACCTCCAAGATCCCTCCAGCTCTCTGATTTTATGATTCTATGAATCCATCAATTTCTTCTTTAAAAGACATGTATGTATCCAATAAGTATCACACAATAATTTAATTAATTATATTAATGGAGTTACTAATTGACATAATTTTAATTAATGGTGGTTTCCATGGAGATAACAAATGGACTTCCACTGACATTCCGAAAGACAGCACTCTAATTATCCATTGTTACTTATACTTTCAAATACTTAACAGTGTATTTACAAATAATTATTTGTAAGAGAATCCTTTAGTACAAAACAGTAAATCTTCTTGTACAACAGGCAGTTAATTTTTTTTGGCAAATTATCTTTACAGTTCAACTTATTGGATAATGTAATTTTATCATGGGTCTAAGGCATGTGTTCCATGTTCTAATGAGGTACTTTTGGCCAAGTTGTTATACATCAGAATTTCTTAATAGCTGACATAGCAGGAAGGGAATTCCATCCTTCCAAGTAGTTAAGCCTAAAATCCTCCAATTATAAGAGATATCAAATACACAGATCTCAAGGAGATATTTTAAAGAAAGTTTCCAGTGGGCAGAGTTTGCCATTTGTTACCCTCCAAAATGGAATATAGATGTTGCAGTGCAAAGTTCATCTGTAAATTAAAGCCATGTCCTCTGAAAATTGGATCAAAAACAAGGAGTTTTTTCACCAAGTAAGCCTCCAAAACCATTGACTTCTAGAAAATACATTTTAAGTATGCCAGATATGGTATACACTATCTGCGGTTTCATTTTTAAAGTATTAATTTTTCCTCAAATGCTCATCATCTGATATATACATTTTCAGTCCAAGGTATAACTTATTGTCTCTGGGCATCAGCAAAAGTTTACCGAAAAAAATTGATTTTGACAATTTAGCAATCTCCAAAGGTATCTGTTCTTTAATTTTAGTATGGAAGAGTCAGGATTATCAATAACTACAACACATTGTTTCCAAATAGGACTATTTGACATTCTTTACTTGCATTAATCAAGCCATGAATTTAGAGAAGGCAAATCTGCTGTATATTCTTTACCAGGACAAGAGTGCCCAATTTTCACCTAAAAGTAAGACAATTCTAATTTAAGTCAACAGTTTCTTATGCCTACTCAAAGAGTTGCAAACAGAGCAACCTTTTAAATTCTCAACACAATTGTCATTTTTTTTAAATCTTAGATTGCCTGCTAAATACTTTTCTCCTCCCAATAAAATGCACATATGTATTATACTTGTATGTATTTATGAAAGTAGATCTCTTCCAGGAGTCAATACTCCAGAAAACTTCTGAGCTTAGAAAATAAGAAGACAAAGAAATAAGTACATTATTAAGGACTGATTAAAAAAAAAACATCATAAAAAGGAGATGAGAATCTGTTTGCTTTGGTGTTTAAACTATCAGGCTAGAAACTGGGGGCTGTGATTTGTAACCCCATTTTAGATACAATGCCAGCTGGGTGACTTTAGACTTGTCATTTTCTTTTAGCCTAGAAAGGAGACATTGGCAATCCACTTCTCCAAATCTTGCCAAGTTAACAGCAGGGATATCAATGTTTTCTTTCCTTGCTTGAAGCTTCTTTCATAACAGTATATCTCTGTATACAACACTAATGGGAATAATTCAGAATGATAATGAGGAAAAAGCAGAAAGACAGAGAATATGATAACTAGTAACAAGTCAGTTGAACTTATGTATTATAGTGATGAGTATCCCTGTTGGAATGTATCAACCAGAGAGAGAAATTCAATCTACATGGTTGCCAAGAGTCAATACCAACCTGAGGACACATCAACCAACCAACCAACCAACCATTTTATTCCTTGATCCTTTGGATTTCCTGTGGTTTGATTGGGAAAGGGAAAAGAGTTTGAGCTTCAAAGATTCTGAGCTTAAAATGATTATTTTGAATGTCTTCAGAGTGAAACAAAATACTCTAGAATTTGTCCTGGATTTGTATTCCATGCTTGTTATAAAATAATTTCTTTTATTTCATGTTGTTCAGAGGATGCTTATTTCTATTTCTCCCAGTTTTGGGGAATTAGAGTGTATTAATCAATACAACAGTAGGCATAAATTCCAGTTCTTCAGCTATTAGCTACAGCTAGCTGAAGAAAGGAGGTGGATGGAATTGAGGAATGGCAGGAAAAGCACATGTTTAGAGCCTGAGAACTATTTTGGACTGCTGCGTTGGGGAGAGAGTCACAAGTTGACTGTTACTTGCTTAATGCCTAAGTTGTACTGTTTTTATTCATCATTATTGAAAGTTTATGGGTTGTAAAATAATGCTGTTATCTTTGTTTTATTCTTTCTTAGGCAGGTTCTAAACTAAAAAGAGAAGACTGTGCAGATCCATCACAAATAGATTTACTATTCTGTTGAGCTTTCAGGAGACCAAATGAGAAATTATTTTGCTTTCTTTGTTTATTGAGACAAACCTATCTTAATAAATAGAGAAAATTGAACAGTGAATGTGCATTAGAAGTAATGTTTCATGGTAGTAGCCGTACAAATGTATTTTTGTTATGTCATTCATGACATATTTTGCAATGAATTTATTGTTACTTCTTTGCTGGGTAGCTGCTTCTTTGTTGAGCTCTACATCTTTTTGCAGGGCTGGCTTATTTATTTATTATTTATTAAATTTATTTGCTTGAATAATGTTGAAAAATGTGTGCTTAAAAGTTATTTGCCATGAAAATGTTTTAAATATCCTTTTAAAATGGAGATTGAATGTAGGTAACACTTAATGTGGACTACTTATATGGACATGGTTAAAAATGAAACAATAATAGACTTGTTTCAAGTTCCCATTGCTCACTTGGGGGAATTATTCAAAAATATTTTTACCATCAAAACATAATACACTTGAAGCCTCTCGTGAGTTGTTTTATTCTAAGCTCATAGCAAGACATTCTTTAAAAAAGACTACATACTCTTCTAATTTTCTTATTGTTTCTTCTTTATCTCATTTTCATAGCTTTATCTCAAGAGTTTTCTTAGCTTCTAGCTTTTTAGTTCATTGATTAGTTTCATCCTCCTTTGTTCTACCTTTCTCTTGGCCAGTCTTAACTTTCCTCTCACACAAAGCCATTTTATATACATTCGTATCTGTCAGATTTTCTTTGAACTTCTTTGTTCTCAGCCTTTTCTTTTTATTTCCCTTTTTCTTGGCTTTTATTAGGATTGCACATTGACTCAAAAAATTAGTTTGTGCCCACATTAGTGATTTAGAAACAGCACTTAATTAAATTTAAACAGTATCAGAGGCTGTTTGATTTGGGTTGTGGCTTGAATCCAAAGTGAGATTTGAGAAATGAAGTTTCATGTCTCCTATTGACAAACATAGCAAACTCACAAATGCTGTAGTTTTTATTTAGCAGGAGGCATAAATCCTTGGCCAATTTCCAGACAACAGGAATATGAGTTTTAAAACTAAGTTGTGATTTAACCTTATAATTGAGGTCATTTTGCTATTTGGACAGAATTAGGTGACAACTGCAGACAAAAAGTTAAAATTCTACCCTCTCCAAAACTAGAGTGAATGGAGAGACTGCCAGTCAATGTCAGAAATGTTATACTATATGCACAGTGCAATATTGCTTATTTGAATTTTCAAAAATCTCTGTTGTCTACTAATGATGAGTACCTGCAGACCAAGCTTTTGATTAGACATCAACCTTGAAAAATAGCAAACAAACATATGTATGTATGTATGTATGTATGTATGTATGCATGTATGTACTGTAAGTACATATGTATATATATATCATCATTCATCATTTTAGCTATTGTCTATCCACTGCAGGATGTAGGCCTGTTCCACATGTTTCCAACCTGTGCTTTCCTGAGCTTTTTCCAATTGTGCCCACAATACTTGTTGATGTTTTCAACCCATCTTGTTTTAGGTCTCTTTTGTGGACACTTTTTATGAAGTGGGATCCATTCTATGATTGCTTTGGTTCACCTGCCATCAGTTATTCTTGCTATGTGACCGTCCCATTCATTTTTTATCTGTATAGAAGAACCAGACCAGTAGAAGAAGTAGACCAGTATATATACCTTGGCCAATGGATCTCAAAAGAAGATGATACAATAAAGGAAATTGAATGGTGTGTTAAATGTGGTTGGCAGGTAATCAGCATACTAAGTGTGGTTTTCAAGAACAACTTCCCCCTATGTTTGAACAGAAAAGTTTTTGATCAATATGTGCTACCTGTTCTAACATATGCTGGTGAAACATGGACACTAACTTCATAATTGATACAAAAACTATAAGTGGCAGAAATATACTGTATATATATGTTTGTATTTTGTGAGAATAGGGATAAACAAGATCACAAGTCCTGTAGCATTCCGAAAAATGTTTGTTTTATAAGTGATTATGTTTTCCAAACTTGTTATTTTATGAATGGGTTAGATTAGGGATTCCTATTAATAGTTCTGAATGTGTTGGTAGCTTATTTGGATTTTGTATTTCTAAAAAATTGAGATGGTCTGAGGAGCTTGTCATTGCAGTCATTATTGCACAATTCCTTTGGTTACCAATTGGACCATCATCTCATAACAGTCATTTTCCACAATTTACTAATGCAATACAGTAATGTCCATTATAACAGTAGAAATGTATGCATTAAATTATCATCATTGTTCAGTTTTTGGTTTTTCTGTTCTTTTTAATTGATTGGGTTTGCATGGTCTTAAAGAAGGTACTTGGAACACAGGCATTTCCATGTTTCTCCAGTTAACACAAAATAATAGAGCAGTTTAAACTGCAGAATTTGCTGTCTGAACTTTTCTTGGTGCAATCAAATATTAACATTCTTTGAAAGTGAGGACACCATAAGTCTTATATTTCATTTGAAAGACACATTTTGATTTGTAAGTAAGACACAACAATGGTGCTCACATATGTCTGAACATTCTGTGCCCATATAGGCCTTACCAGCCACCTGCAGACACCTGTCCATACTGTGGACAGCCCACAACCCATTAAACATCAAGGTCTCTTCACACACAATGGACGAACATCATCAAGACACATTTTACAAAGATCTTTGTGCCATCACTTTGAGAGGGTATAGGTCCAGATTCTTCTTGTTGTTCAATTACTAAGTCATGTCTGATTCTTCACAACCCCATGGATCATAGCCCGGCAGGCCTCCTTGTCTTCCCTTGTCTTCTGGAGTTTGCCCAAACTCATGCTCATTGCATGGATGACACTATTAACCATCTCATCCTCTGTTGTCCCCTTCTCCTTTCGCCTTCAGTCTTTCCCTAACATCCATATTTTTTAATATGCCTTAATTTTATGATGTTAATCCTTGTCAACAATTGTAAGTATAATTACAATATCATAGATTTGCACTGACAAGGAGGCATGAACAATATCAGTTATTTCAACTCCCAACTGGGCTTATATGTCACTGCTGAAAATGCATCATGTGTCTCTCTCTGGCAACCAAGTGTCTACTGTGGGGAGTTAGTCTCAGCTTTATGCCATCCCTGATCCTGTCAGTTGTGTAAAAAGATGCCAAGCATCTGTTTTGAGAGAAGTCTTAAAGCTTCAGACTAATTAACCCCAAGTATAAAACCATGGAGATTATGAGTGATTTTCTGTTGCAGACTTCAGTTGTAAAAAATGGATCTTAGAATGGTTGTGAGAGGAAAAGAGCTTACCAATGCTGTCATAGGGGATGTAAATGGAGTCGAAATCTGTCCAAATCCTGGTGTAGACAAAGATACAAAGTGGCATCATTCCCATGGCCAGCAGGGTTGAACATGTTGTCATACTGATGCTGAAAAAGAACCAGTCATCGTTACTGTTGCTATCATGTTAGCTTCTAATATTTTATGGATGCTAAATTGTGGTATCTCACAAACATGTACTTATTTCTCTGTTCCAGATATAACTGTAAGAATGATTTTTTTCCTTGTCATCAATACAGGTAGTCCTTGACTTACTACCAGTCACTTAGCAATGGTTCAAGTTATGACCTACTTGAAAAAGGAGGGCAATGATTTGACTCTGAAGCCCCGACAGTTAGCTGTGCCCTCCCTCACAAGTCTGATGACCACACTTTGGAATTTTGGCAATAGAACCACATTGTTGTAGTTAGCTGGCAGCAGGTATGGACAGCTGAGGAGGGTGAGGATTCAGATGAGGGGCCAGGACCCTGCCTTCAGAGATTGTGGGGGCTGGGAGCAGCGATGAGGAGGTTCTTGAGGAGCCTGTGCTAAGTGCGCATGTGCGCAGGATTGCTTTCAGGAAGGAGCAGCTACAACAGCACGGGCAACTCAGGAGTAAGGCTGCAAGGTAATGGCCCCTTCTTCAAGAAGATAAAAGCCAGCTATGAAGCAAACATTATTTGTAGGAAGCAAAGACGTTTTGAAACTCAGCCTCGTGGATATTACAGTTGTTTTTTGAAGATTCTTGTGTTGTAATCTCTTTCTTATCTGTTGTTTTTTGGCAGCCTTGCAAAAAGTTGGCAAGGCTCTTTCTGTTTGGAGCTAATTAGTTGGAAGCAGCCTTTTATCTGTGAAGAAACAGAATTCATAGATGAAACATTAAAAGGTTGTGCTGCTGCCTTTGTCTTGTGTTTGCTCTCTTGGAACCAGGGTTGGGTCAGAACACACATTCACACCCATTTGCAGCATTTCACAGTCACTGATTTGCATTTTATGATGGTTTTGCTGAAAAGTGGCACTTTGAGGGAAAACTGCACCACAATGAACCATAGGTTGGTTTAACAGCCACAGAAATCGCTTAACAACTGTGGCAACTGTGGTATTCATAGGAGATGTAAATGCAGCGTTTATACTTAATGACTGCCAAAAAAAGAAGAAGTAAAATTTATTAGTTTTACAATTTACAACCATAATGGGCAGGCTCCATTACAGCCATAACTCAAGGACTACCTGTAAATAATATAATGCCTACAAATAGCAGTTTTGTAAAAGTAACAGGCATATCATAAGGAAATCCTCAAGTGATTTTTTTTCCTGTGATGTTAAGTTGGCTCCTGTTGGAGTTTAAGCCCATGTCACACTGCACCAACGGATGGAAAGAGGACAGCGAGAGAACCATTGCATCGATTCGGTTAACGTGACTGCCATGCGTTTGTCACTCACTCTCGGTTTTATCCTTCTATCGTCCAGGCATCCGTATCTATCTCGCCTTTCATTGCTCAAAAGGTTTTGAGCTGCTTCAAAAACTTCTTGAGGCAGAAAATGTATCCAACGCGTCCGTTCTGCATCGCTAGGCATATGGGGACATCCGTTCTGATCCCGTTGTCGATCGTTTTACACATCCGCAGTATTCGCTAGTATCCGCTTGCGCATCGCGCAACTCAAATCTGCGTCCACGCGGTAAACGGAACAGGGGAAGCTGGATGGACCGGCAGAAACGGAAACGCGCAGTGCGAATTCAGTAGCAGCATAGAGAAAGGGATGAAAGCGGATGTCAGGCTCGCAAACAACGCATAAAAACGAAAAACATTCGCAGAGGGATACCTATTCCACCTATCACTTCCACCTTCCACTGGCTCCGTTTCGCATCCGCTTTCATCTGCGCCTCGCAATTGTTCCCGACCGTCCGTCCTGTCCGTGTTATCCCGCGCCTGGTTATGCCATTTTTGCCCCTTTCGAGGCGCGATAACAACGGATGGAACATTTTTCTCGTCCGCTGTGTCCTTTTTACAAATGTTTTGCATCCGTTGGCCAGTGTGACAGGGCCTTTAGAAAGAGTTTGAAACCTTGCCTGTTGCACTAACCCTAACCCTAACCTGAGAGAGAGAGAGAGGAGAGAGAGAGAAGGAGAGAGAGAGAGAGAATGCACAAAGACAACATTTGATAATGAGAAAAGACAAATGAAGTGTTCAATGTCAAAAAATATTTTAAGTATTAGGGTTAGGAATTGATAGTCTGGAAGGATTCTTAAATATAAGAAGTTAAATATAGAAACAGGGACTCCAAGGATAATGACAATGGAAATAAATTAAAAATTGAGAAATCATGAGCTGAAGCTTAAAGATTACCCATTTATTGGAAAATAATGGAAATCATGCCTGATTATGCATACCTAAGATAGTATCGACAAGTTGAATTTATATGTAAATAAGCCTTGCTGAACTCTACGTATTCATTTTCAAAGTAAATATAAGAATTACATTAATAAAGCTCATTTTGCTCATTGTAGTATAATATCCCAATAATTGTATTTATAATATTAATGGAGAAGAGGGACTAAAAATAAACGGCTTCTATTATTCTTTGATTTGTTCCATTAGGGATCACAAACAATAATTAACTGCAATTTGGGAGGGAATGAAAAATTTAGACACAAAATCTGTATCTGGTCTGATTCTGTTAAACAGTTAAGCCAGGAATTTATTACTATGGGAAATATTACTTATTTACTGTATGTAACCCTTGACTCAGTCTTAAACTTACTTGTGAAATAAATCCCAGCGAGTACAATAAGCTTTATAGCTAAATAAATATGGACAGGAATTCATTGAAAGCAGCAACCCTATTTGTGTGGGTATTAGTTTAATTTTGCTAATTAGTACAGGAAAACTGTTTTAAGAGCATGCAGACAAAATCCCAATTGCTTCTATCAAAAATAAAGTGGGACATGATTAATGTATAAGTATGATTAGCATTTATGGATGATAACCTTTTAAAAATTCAAAAATGTTTGCATTTTAAAATAATATCTATTAGCACTAGCACTGATGATGTTTCATAGCTTGGGTAATGAAATGTGTGCAAGAAAACAACCAGGTTCAGAGAGCATCAAGGACCCCTCATGATATCTATTCTCAGTTTATTTTGGAACATAATATTGTTGTCAATAGCAACATGTGTCGTGCAAAATTCCTATGATTTAATGCAGAGAAGAATACTTTATTAGCCAGTCTGTTCTTGCAGGCATTTTCCATATGCCAATCCATATGCATCCCAATATGGAACCTTACACACATGCAAACTGATAAGTATTGCAGGTCACCTGTGAATAAAATGGAATGAATATATATTTCTGAACTGGCTCTTCTGAGCTGAGCTTTCAAAAGCAATTTAATAGTTTGGCACTGGTGAGTAAAAAAAAACAGATGTTATATTCTGCCAAGTTTTATTGTGCTAGTACAGATTTTGGGTTGGTTTAAGATTCTGAATATATCTACCATTGCGTTGAATCAGATCACATACATATATTGATAGCAGCAAGCAGGATCTGACTTTGGACTGCATTCCTTTTATCTGTGTAATCAGAGTAATTCTGTTACCTTTCACGTTCTAGCTAGCTATCTTAATGACTAAAAGAAAAATGAAGAAACAAAAAGGCTGCAACCCAGAACGAGTCATGAATAAAATTCAGGAAAGTACCTGCCAACTTTTCAAAACCATTGATCAAAATATGTAAAAACTAGAACTGAAGTATATAAATGTACTTCGAATCTTTTATTCTCTTGATCTTCTTTCTCCTCTTTGTACCAGTGGTGCTTTTGTTTTGTTTTGTTTTGTTTTATTCTCCCCAAATTTAATGGTGCCTAACACTTTCAAAGAATACCCAAAATTGTTCCTTCTCTGAATTTTGGAATTCTTCCACCCTTCAGTTTCTACTCACCCTTTTTTTTTTTTTTGCCACTTCTTTCTTATGGCTGGTGGTCTCAATGATCAGCAAATCTGACTTGAAAACTTCTCTTTTACTCTTCCAACTTTGCCCTACTTACACTTATTTTTCACTTCAATCTAATTCATTGCTCTGAGAAATTCAGAGAAATTCATTTTCTCCAGTTGGAATTCACTGTATTTCTGCTATTCCCAGTGAAAGCACCTGAACACTTTGATTTGGTGTCCTCTCTCTCTTTCTATATAACTATTTATTTTGAAGAGATTGATGGTAGCAGATAAATACATCAAGATGCACTTCTGCTAAGATTTAAAGTGCAAATGCAGTTGTGTTCAATCCATTCTGTTAAGAGTGTTTTCTAATAAGGTGGAAGGTGCAGGGCAATATTTTTAAGTACAATGTTTTATTAAGAGATACACTGCATTATGTTTATTAAATTATAACTTCTATTGATTTCAGTGGGTTCTCTCACAAATAAACATGCACAAAGTTTTAAAGTTTATTTTTTAAAAAGGTGACACAAACTTAAACTTTAACAAAAGTAAATCACTCTTACCTCAGGTCCATGTCACCATCCAACCAGTAAGCTAAAATGTTAGAAGATGTTCCACCTGGACAACATCCCATGATGATCACTGCAACAGCTTGAATTGGAAGCACATTAAAAGCAAATGCCAGTGTAAAACCCAAGAGAGGCATGATTCCAAACTGGCAAAGGATACCCACGATGATACCCCAAGGCCTTATTATGTGTCCTAAAAATTTCTTCAGTTCCACATTGCAGCCCATGGAGAACATCACCAATGCCAGCATAATAGTTAAGACAGTACTTAAGATTACACTCAAAACTTTGTTGAAATCATCTGTCGGCTTTAAGCAGGATGCCCCTTTGCAGATGGTGGCATTTTCAGAACAGTGTGAAAAATTCCAAGTTGATTGTGTTGTTGGAAATGCAGAGGTTAAAATATCAGATTCCCTTAAATGGTCCTCCTGCATTTTGAAGAGGGAGAAATGCTTGTCCAGGCTCTCTCATGTACTACATTGAAACTAGCCCTCTTCAGTATCTTATTATAAAGGACTAGGGGCAATAAAGAAGATGATAATGCTGGAATTTGGCAGTTGCTAAGGTTTCGAGCTGAGTTGCTGAGTCACAATATTTTCCTAGTACAAATACATTTATTCATTGTGAATCAATCATTTATTTTCAGAATAGGTGAGGTTTCACACCAAATTAATATTTAAACATAGTGGGTAACAAGCAAAAATAACTAATATATTACAGGAGGATCAAAGAGTAACGATGTGCATCTCTCTTTAATATTTATCTCTTCGCCACCCTTTAATTTTCAGTCAACTGTACAGTGAAAAAAATATTTGCCCCCTTTTGGATTTCCTGAATTTTTCCATATTTCATGTGGGTCATTCTAACATATAAAGGAAGTCTGAATGAAAAAAAAAATCATTTTCTTTCTGTCAGTTTCATTTACTTCATCCAATATACTGATGTGTTGTTAGATTAAAAATAAGTTGCCAGATAGCTCTGGTTTCATACTGAAGCACATGTACTGAAACACATACTATGTACCTCCCCTTTTTAAAGTGAAAAAAAGGTGAGCCTTTAAACACATGATTTATTACTGCAGTTTGCTTATCTCGAATTAGATATTAGATAGAATTGGAATTAGAATTTTGTTGTGCTGCATGAAGAAAAGATAATCTATTGAATCATCTTCATCAGAGGTGGTATTCAACAGGTTCTTCCCAGTTCTGGAGAACTGATAGCAGAAATTTTGAGTAGTTCAGAGAACCAGTAGTGGAAATTTTAAGTAGTTTGGAGAACTGATAGTGGAAATTTTGAGTAGTTTGGAGAGCCGGGAGCAGAAATTTTAAGTAGTTCGGAGAACCGGTAGCAGAAATTTCGAGTTGTTCGGAGAACTGGTAGTGGAAATTTTGAGTAGTTCAGAACACCACCTCTGACTGGCCCCACCCCCATCTATCCTCTGCTTCCCGAGTCCCAGCTGATTGGCTGGGTCTTCTTTTGTTGCCCTGCACAAGAGAATGGAGCTGGAAACCAGGTTAGTGGGGTGGGGAGGGAATGGAGATTTTGCAGTAACCTTCCCCTGCCATGCCCACCAAGCCACATCCACCAAGCCACATCAATGCCTACCAAGCCACACCCACAGAACCTGTAGTAAAAAATTTTGGATCCCACAACTGATCTTCATGACCTGATATCCTCTTAGTTCAGACAAAACTCATTATCCATATCTGGACAACACTGTATTTTTTTGTGAAAAAACAAAATAAAACAGTTTCAGTCCCCACCAATTTTGGCATTCCAGGGATTCAGCAAATGCCATTATTTAAGTTACCACTGACGGTGCTAACTGGGTGGCAAAGATGTTGATTAGTCATGTCTGCAACTTCTCATTGTCATTATGTTATTGTGTCCATTTGCGATAATTGTCCATTGGCCAATTGTCCACTGGCCAATAATTAGGATGGGAGCCCTTTAGCCCATCTTACTCCACTCTCCACCCATGTCATATCAGCATTACCCTTCAGATTACATTTAGCCTGTGGTCATCATAGATATGTTGGGAATGAAACTGGAATAATTTAGATGCTGCTGCTGCTCAGGTTAGATGTGCCCTAGATTTCTCATGGTGTGAGAAACAAGGAATAAGGTCACTCAGCAAGTAGCACATGGTAGAACATAGCACTTGCTCATTACCCCTAATATCTGTTTATGAGATTGCAGTGAATGGCACTTAAAAATAACTGTTAAAATTGTATCTCTTGACACAAAATCTGTAGATCTTAAATGTGAGTTAACTTCAGGAGTGCAAAAATTCTGGGAACCTGGTGCACCAACTTTTCATGGGATAGTAGGGATTAGAAAATGGTTTGGTCCAAAATATTTGGAATAGAAAATCTTTTTTCCATTCTAAGTTAGTTTACTTTAGTTAGTTTATTTTATTGTCATTGCACCTAGCACAACGAAATCAAACACCATCTTCAGTGCACATCATGACCATGAAAATAAACACAAAACACAAACCATGAAAATAAACACTTCACACATTGTTCTGACCCAAACCCTTTTCCAATAAGACAAACAATAATCAAAAGGAACAGAAACCTTTTAATGAGTCTTACGAATCCCCGGTTAAAAGGCTGCTGCAAATTAATTAACTTTGATAAGCAACCTTTGTTAACTAATTAATTAACTTTGATAAGCAATTAACCTTGCCAAAACTGTGCAAGACTGCCAAGAATCACAGATAAGAAATAATTCACAGCACAAGAGTCTTCAAATACCAACTTAAGACACTATAATGTCCACGAGACTGAGTTTCAAAGCATCTTTGCTTCCTGCAAGAATGTTCACTTCATAGCTGGCTTTTATCTTCTTGAAGGAGGAGCCATTACCTTGCAGCCTTATTCCTGAATTGCCTGTGCTGTTGCAGCTGTTCTTTCCTGTGAGCAATCCTGCATGCACGCACACTTGACACAGACTCCTCGGTAACATCCTCATCGCTGCTGCCAGCCCCCACAATCTCTGAAGGCAGCAGTCCACTCCCTAATGGTCCTGGCCCCTCATCTGAGTCCTTGGTCTCCTCAGCCATCCACACCTGCTTCCGGCTAACAACAACAAACATTGAACCAAAAAAGCCCGACACATCAACACTGCACTATATGGTAGAATTCAAAAGAGCTACTGTTCTGGGATAGAAGCTATTTTTCAGTCTATTTGTTCTTGTTCTTATTATTCTGTACCATCTGCCAGATGGTAATAGTTCAAAAAAAGGGTTTCCAGGATGAGATGGATCTTTGAGAATGTTTTGAACTTTCTTAAGGCAGCGGGAACTATAAAGAGGGGAGAGGGCAACCAATGATCTTCTGGGCAATGACATTAGCTCTCTGGAGTGCTTTCCTATCTGCCACTGTGCAATTGGCAAACCATACAGAGGTACAATAGATTAAGGTGAAGCATGTAGGTCCCTTGCAGAAGTGGTATTCAGAAGCTTCTGACCAGTTCTGGAGAACTGGTAGTGGAAATTTTGAGTAGTTCAGAGAACCAGCAAATACCACCTCTGACTGGATATTTTACAGTCTCCCTTCCCTGCCAAGACCACCAAGCCATGCCCACAGAACCAGTAGTAAAAGTTTTTGAATCTCACCACTGATCCCTTGGCAGAATGAAAGCCAAAGCCAAATAAAATAGATGGTCTTTATATGAACAAAACTGGAGATAATTTTAGATGCTGTATTGATGGGCTCCAAACTGCATTTTTCATGCTTAGATTCCATCAAACACTGTTAATTACTTGATACCAACCCTATTCTTTTTCCTTTTGAATAGTTTGTTCACTATTATTTGATTAATTTTTTTTGAAAATTCAGTTTAGACATTAATCCAGAGGTGGTATTCAGCAAGTTCTGACCAGTTCTGAAGAACTGGTAGTGGAAATTTTGAGTAGTTCAGAGAACCAGCAAGTACCACCTCTGGCTGGCCTCAGCCCCATCTATTCTTTGCTTCCCAAGTCCCAGGTGTTTGGCTGGGTCTTCTTTTGTTGCCCTGCACAGGAGAACGGAGCTGGAAAGCAGGTTAGTGGGGTGAGGAGAGAATGGANATACCACCTCTGGCTGGCCTCACCCCCATCTATTCTTTGCTTCCCAAGTCCCAGGTGTTTGGCTGGGTCTTCTTTTGTTGCCCTGCACAGGAGAATGGAGCTGGAAAGCAGGTTAGTGGGGTGAGGAGAGAATGGAAATTTTGCAGTATCCTTCTCCTGCCATGCCCACCAAGCTATGTCCACCAAGCCATACCATGCCCACCAAGCCACGCCCACAGAACCGGTAGTAAAAATGTTTGAATCCCACCACTAATTGCCATAATACAGGTATTGTCTTCATCATCAATATATTAGTTTAACAATCTAAAGTCATATGTATATTTGTTAAATATGCTTTTTAAATTTAAGACATAGGAAATGGTATTTTACTAAACATTTACATAGGAATATGCAATTTCCTGTGTATTAAATTTGAAAAGTTAGAGGGAAAAAAAGCCTCAAATGCTCCCCATTAAATGGCAGATCAAACCCTCAATGATAATCCATGACAAGCAACATCGACATTAAAAAAAAATCAGGTTGCCTTACTGTAAGCATGGTTTTATAAAGTGGATAGTTCTTTGAAATGGAAAATGGGTACCGAGAGTCTGCTTTTTGAACAAATGGGGACATAAATAGATTATTTATAACAATGGTTGAAATGTGAAGAAGAAAGTGCAAGTCTGTGGAATTTATAGGGAATATAGCACAAGATAAACAAGTAGAGAAGTGCCAGAAAATATAATCCCAGTTTGAATTATTCTGGCATAAAAGTTGCTTATGATTTCTCCAGCATGTCAGCAGAATAAATCTACTTTTCATTTAAATGATACCCTTATTGAAAAAAATTAATGTACCATATATTTTAAATTTTGCAATTAATAAATGGCTTCTCTTAGAATACTTTGTTTTGAAGACAAAGACCCCACATTTCATCCTGAGTGTTATAATGAGATGATGCCTATTTGAGTGGAGTGTAGACGATTTCCCCAATAGGATTCACAACTGAAGTTGTGCTTAGCATTATGCCTCAAACCTATCTTGAATTACCTACTGTAATATTTTCTGAGGGATCCTTGGTGCTCTCTGAGCTTGCTTGTTTTCTTGCACATGTTTTATTACCCTAACTAGGTAACATCGTCAGTGCTAATAAGGAGTACTGTTTGTTGTCAGTTTATATTCTGGTGACTTCCTTGTCTGTGTGGGTAGGGGTAGTTTTCTTAGAGATTCTTTGCGTGGGCTGTTTACTGATGGCTCTTTGGCAGCTTCTTGATTGGGGTATTGCTTATTTGATTGTTGGTCTGAAGTTAACCTTGGAGTTAACTTCAGACCAACAATCAAGTTAATCTAAACTCCAAACTTAACTTCAGACCAACAATCAAGTAAGCAACCCTAACCTACAAATATTGACTCTGAGCTACAAAAATTATTCTTTATTTTAATATATTATGTATAGCACAATGAAGCTAAACTATTTGATTCCAAGGGCAGGCTGTTTTGACATTTCCAACCATTTTCTAAAACATCAGTCTTTTCTGTTAATAAAATGGGCTGTTGTATGTGTGTGTAGGGCAGTGCTGTGGACAAAATTAGGCCCCTGAGAAGCAAAACACCAATGGAAATATCATAAACTGGGTTGAACCATGGGGAAGTAAAATTTATGAGGAGCTGATGTATTTTTTTAATATTTTTAAAAATAGACTCACAGATTTTTACCTTATGTTAAAATAGATATATTATTTTATGGTGTTTAAAATTTTTGGGATTGGGAATGCATTTCCACTAAAATATACCTCAGAGTGATCTCTTTGATAGAATATACTTTTTCTCATTAAAATGGTTTATCTTAACATATTTGCATATGGATGTGCGTAGTCATTAAAATCTTAGTTTCTACAATATTTTTTAACTTGGCATCCCATTTCTGGCTTCCTTCCATAGCTTTTTTTCTCAGATATTTTAATGAGTTGCTAATGTCAACATAAAGATTTTTAAGGTGTCAGGAAAAATCTGAAAAATACCGTAGGTGTAGCCAAGCAGTGCAGAAACAATTCGAGCTGCATCCAGTGACAAATCAAAATATTTTCTGCTTCAGTTAGTTAGAAATAGAGAGAGGCCTGCAATACCTACATAACAAGAATAGGATAATCGGCATCTACACAAAATATTTCTGTTGGTGCATTCCTTCCCCCAAATAACAATAAATTGAGTTTCAATTTATCTTTGAACTTAGTCTTTGTCTTACTCTTGCCTTTTATAGATCTGGCCAATCATCTTGATAAATCAAGGGACAGTTTGTTAGATGGATTCTAATTATATATGTAGCCATAACTACTGCTATTTTTCAAGGGAAGAGACAAAGAGTGTTAATGAAAGTAGCAGAATTGAGCTCCACAATTCTCTTCGCTCTGGCCATACATTTTTTATAAAGTATTTATCTTGTCATGAGAGGTAGCAAGCTTTTGCATGAAGATATTATGAATGGTGGCTTACCCATATTTCAGAATCCCAATTGTAAAAGTTTCTAGAATGTGTGGAAAAGTATCTACACATCTGATGACTTCCTGAACTCAGATAACTATGTAAGCTTGTGAATGGAAAGCTTGGAAAAGTCAAACAATATTAATACTTCAGCATCATCTACACGAGAGATAAAGGGAGTCAGAATGATAAACTCAGTGCAAGCCTTTCCCTCTTTTTGTGCACATCAAGAAAGCCTGAAGACCCTAATATACAGAAGGAGCCTTCTGCTTTTTTCTGCAAGAGGAGAGGTCATGATGATGGCAAAATGTATATCAATGCAACTTTTTTTTAATGAACTCAAACCTTGTTAGCCAAAAAGCTATATAGTACTGCTTGATTACTGAGTAACATGATTCATGGCATAAAATAAACTTTAATGATTTAAAATTATTTTATTGGATTGGAGTACTTTAATCAAAGCAACCACATTGCTTTTCTCCAGTAATATCCTTGGACTTTGACATCAAAGAGACTGTGGAACCCAACCTAGTCTTTGCTTGAAAGTTATAGTTTTACTTTATAACCTTCATCAAGAACTGCTAAATCAATTTTTAAAATTCATGATATCAGGCCAGTAAAACAAATTTATTCTTGCTTCCTTTATTTTCAGAAAAACATTTGATATCTCAATTTTGGCAGATCATTTTGAGCTAAATATTGAGTCCGTTGAAATGTATAAAAATATACAATTATAGTTCTAAAATAAATTTCAGTCAGAGGTGGTATTCAGCAGGTTCTGCCCTGTTCTGGAGAACTGGTAGCAGAAATTTAAAGTAGTTTGAAGAACCGGCAAGCACTACCTCTGACTGGCCCTACCCCCATCTATTCCCTGCCTTCCGAGTCCCAGCTGATTGGCTGGGTCTTCTTTTGTTGCTCTGCACAGAAGAACGGAGCTGGAAAGCAGGTTAGTGGGGTGGGGAGGGAATGGGGATTTTGTAGTATCCTTCCCCTGCCATGCCCACCAAGCCACCCCCACCAAGCCACACCATGCCCACCAATCCATGCCCACAGAACCGGTAGTACAAATTTTTGAATCCCATCACTGGTTTCAGTGTATACTTTTCTCAGTCCAAAGGCCGAGCTCAACTTAATTTAAAAACTGCTCAATTGTATGTGTAATCTGACACAGAATATTTCTGGGCTGGCAATTCTTTCAGTGACATGGACACTTGTGAAATATGGGATTCCCAATTGTAATCCAGTGGTTAGAAACAGGTCACAAATGGAATTGAGATGCTACTGGGATTCAGATGGCATATAATTCCCCCATTTAAATTAACAAAAGCAGTGTTGAATTAGCAATTTGGGTTAAGGCTGTTTTAAAGACTGTCTTAATCTATATCATTGAACATATGGGAGAAATTTATTTGTCTGCCTGGCGTAAGTATTAGTTAAATGGGCACGGACAGTTAAGGTCTTCTTGATAGCATCTCTCTAATGCTTATTAAAGTGATAAACTGATGCTTAATAGGCTCCTTCATTAAATATAATGCAAGTTGTTTGCTACTGGACTGCAAAAGTATGATCTATTATTAGATGGTGGAAAAACCAGAGTTTTCTGCACCTTTTTTTGCAACTTCTGCATTTAGTTGCTATACAGAGTTAAATTATTCTAACTCTGCTTTAAAGCAGATCAAAATAATCACTATGAACTCTTATGTCATGTATTGAGTTTGGGGATAATTGGGCCATTATGCATGTGGTGGTCAAAGTGAATCTTTTAGTGTAATAATATTATCATTATTTGCAGTATTCATAGTTTATCCTTAATTTATTTCATAGATTTCAGTTTTCCTTAGACTGTAGAGCATGAATCACTGTTAAACTACCAGCCTCAAGTGAGATGCAGTGTGTCTCTTCCCCACTCAAAGCTATTCAAGGGTAATTGGACAATGAGAGGTGAATTATTCTAAAATTGTGGACATCAAGAAGATCCTTGAATCAGGGTTACAATGTTCAAACAAAGCAATATTCCTCAGAGCCCAGAGATAAAGCTGACAGTTCTTTCATATACATTGACTGAACCCCTGCTACCAACTTCTACATCTCTTATCACAAAAAAATACACTGATATTCAGTAAGTAAGCAAGGGAACTGTGTTGGGGATATTAGTAGATGTATTATATTTAGAAACACCTCAAGATCTTTCTGCTATGTTGCTAGTATACATAACTAGCTCTAAAACAAACCAAAGCAAACAACTATAGAACCAGAAATCCAGCTGGATGAAACCCAAACATAGGTTAATACATTTTGGAGTTCGTAAAGGCTGTTGGAGCAGATATCTAGAGGTGAAATGCCTACTATGTAAAACTTTCAGAAACCTTACAAAATCAGTTCTGCAAAATATTTTGGAATTTCCCCTTAAAATTCCTGCTCATCTTTGGAAATTGCTCAGAACTGGTTAAAAGATAGGCCACAATGTAAATGTTAAAGGTAAAAGTTTGCCCTGCCCACTCATGTTTGACTCTAGGGAATGGACGTTCAACTCTGTTTTTTAGCTGAGGGAAGCATCATTGTCCAAAGACATTTGTGTGTTCATGTGCATGATTCTAGGCCAAGGCACATATAATGCGGCTACCTTCCCACCACAGTAGTACCTATTTATCTGTTTGCATTTGCATACTTTTGAACTGCTAGGAGGGCAGGAGCTGGGGTAAATAGCAGGGGCTCACCCCATCATGTAGGATTCAGATTTCAAACTTGGGCTGGACAAGCTCAATATTTTTAACTCTGTGCCATCAAGCCTCCACATATAACTGATACAGTTAAATAATTCTGTGAACAGAATTTGGATTATTTTCAGTTAAATCTTGTACCTGTATAAATAAGGTATTGATTAGTGTTTACAAAACTATCTTCTCTCTCTCTCAAAAAAGTCCATATTCATTGTCAGCAGAGATGGTATTCAGCAGATTCTGACCTGTTTTGGAGAACTAGTAGTGGAAATTTTGAGTGGTTCAGAGAACCAGCAAATACCACCTCTGACTGGTCTTGCCCCCATCTATTATCTGCGTCTCGAGCCCCAGCTGATTGGCTGGGTCTTCTTTTGTTGCCCTGCAAAGGAGAACAGAGCTGGAAAGCAGGTTAGGGGAGTGGGGAGAGAATGGGGTTTTGCAGTAACATTCCCATGCCACACCCACCGAGCCACTCCATGCCCACCAAGCCATATCCACAGAACTGGTAGTAACATTTTTTGAATCTCACCACTGATTGTCATGCAGTGCTTGGATCTGATAATTCAGCAAAGCGTCTAGAAATAAATCTCCTTTATGTGAGTTAAAGGTATTTGGATAAGTATTTACATTCAGGATTATTCCTTTAGAATCTGAGGACGAGCTGATTTGTAGTTTAGAATTAAGATGGTTATGAATCTTATCATAACATCCAGGCTCTTGACTTCATATGGCAGGTATGAATTTGGCCCATAAAAAAGCTAGGTCAACATAATTTTCTAAAAGGCAAAAATTTATAGCTTTAAGATCACATCCACAGCAATGAATAAGGGTAAAAATCAGGAAATGCCTATAAGATTGAGACTCTGATCTTGAGGTTTTTCCCAGACTGAGGATTTAACTACGTAGCTTTTTTCCTGCTTATCACATGTAGTTGTCTGGGGAAAACATATTAAAAAACCTCTTAGCTTGGTTCAGCTAAAAAAAAAATCACTTCCTTCTGATTGACTCTCATGAAGTAGTACCACCGCAGTAATACAATTTTATTTGTACCCTCTCCAAAAATGATTCCTATAATTAATACAGCAATGGTAGAAACTAGGGGTTTGGTGCAGAGGTGGTATTCAGCAGGTTCTGACCAGTTCTGGAGAACCAGTAGGGGAAATTTTCTTTTGTTGCCCTGCACTGGAGAACGGAGCTGGAAAGTAGGTTAGTGGGGTGGGGAGGGAATGGGATTTTGCAGTAACCTTCCCCTGCCACGCCCACCAAGCCACTCCCACAGAACTGGTAGTAAAAAATTTTGAATCCCACCATTGGTTTGGTGCTGAATTAAGATCTCCTGTTTTAACTGTATTTCATTATTGATTTATTTTAATGTTAATTAATAGAATGGCTTAAGGCTGTACATTTTTAATAAATAAACTTGAAACCTTTTCATACATACATACATACATACATATACATACATACATACATACATATATAGTGCTTAAGGTATTGATTTATTTTAAAGGATTAGTGTTTTGCTCTCATGATGATATTAGAATGGAAGAACATAAAATTCTAATTAATAAGTTAATATGAAAATAAAGTCTTGCTCTCATGCACACACACACACACATATACAGAGATCCATTTTCGCTGCAACAGTAATTAAAATAAATCCATCTTGCCTGTTCCAAGATGCATCCAATTAATCTGAGTTACAAGCTTCAATTAGATCTCATTGATAGACTATATTTTACCAGACAAATTGGCTTGTATAGTGGCTTTTTGTGTTCTCTGAGCATGCTGTAATTTAATGTTAAGACCTTGATTTTGTTATTTCGCAAGGTAGCTAGAAACTAATTGTACATAATCTCTCCACAATTCAATTACAGAAAATTTTGCTGCATTCAAATCTTTAACCTGAAAGACTATAATTAATTCTTCAAACTTTAAAGGGAAAAGGAAAGTAAACAAGAAAGAAAAGAGAAGCAGGTGGACAACAGAAGACAAGACAGGTTGAGAGCTGGAGAAGTTAACATGGAATGAAGGTCCAATTAAATATGTTTCTTTTTGATCTTTCATCAGTACAGTTTTCAAGTTTGATGCATTCTGTAAGGAATTACTATCAGTTCTCAAACAAACTGAAGTTATACTGAATACTAATTCACATGGTAAACTCTGGGGTAATGAAGAAATATATCTATATTAAAATTGTTGTATTTTTGGATCAGGGACCGTAATGTAGTGGTTCTATTTTAATTATTGTATAAACCTCTGCTTTTTTTATTCATCAAAATACAGGTAGTCCTCAACTTACGACTACAGTTGAGCCTAAAATTTCTGTTTCTAAGTGAAACATTTATTAAGCAAATTTTGTCCCATTTTATGACTTTTCTTGCCACAGTTGTTAAGTGAATTACTGCAGTTGTTAAATTAGAAAAGCAGTTGTTAAATGAACCTGGTTTCCCCATAGACTTTGCTTATCAGAAGATTGCAAAAGGGGAATCACATAACCCCAAGATGCTGCAACTGTCATAAATATGAATCAGTTGCCAAGCACCTGAATTTTGATCCCATGATCCTGGAGATGCTACAACAGTCATAAGTGTGGAAAAATGGTCATAAGGCACTGTTTGTTATAACTTTGAATGATCACGAAATGAGCTGTTGTAAGTCGAGGACTATCAGTACAAAGCCAATGGTTGTCTTGAAAACTGAAACAGACCAAGTTACTTCTGAGAGTGCTTGATTTTCCAGCTCTCATCTGCTTATTAATTGTAGCTGGGCAGTTTCAGGGCTATTTGACAGTGATCAGAAATCTGTCTAGTCTGAAGATGTCCCTCAGTTTTAGAAGATAAAAGGAGAAGCTTTTTGTGGCTCTTATAAAGTCTTTAAAAACTGGTATATTATTGTTTTAATTATTTTACCCATTTGTTCTACCTGTCGTTTTGTAGTAGTTTATTTATTTATTTGATTTGTCAATTGCTTACAAGGTAATAGGTATAGTTATAATACATGAAATGGGTACATATAAGAAAAATAAAAGAAACAATAGGACAGGGAGATAGGCATGTTGGTGCACTTATGCATGCCCCCTACAGACCTCTTAGGAAAG
>BHFT01020057.1:0-85325 GCA_004320025.1 Laticauda laticaudata | reverse complement strand
TCTCCTCAACCCTGCAGGTAGTCTCCCCCCTCTTCACCACCTCTACAGGGTGGCTTAGCCCCGAAACCAGCCAGCTTGGGGTGCTCCAGCGGCAAGAACGGATCTAAGCCTCACAGAAACGAGGTTTTGGTCCATCGCCGAAGAAACTCAAACCGGAAGAAGAATCTAATGCTTTTGATGCCACTGATACTAAGGAAAGGAGAGAAGTATGAGGTTGGGGAGGTTCCAACCATTCGCATTGCTTTTGTATAGTACAGACTTTCTTCATCACATAGCCACAGGTTGCGGTGGTTGAAGGGAAGCAGAGGAAGAAAGACACAGGAAAAAGATTAGGAAGCAGATGTTTGGTGAGATGCATTCAAGGACACTGTATTAACAGCTCTGCTGTGAGGTAAAGGAGGGACTGAAAGGAAGGCAGTGGGTGAGTGGATTATGTCACAGTGAGAATTTTTGACACCATCAGGGAACAAATTGCATAAAACAAACAATATTAGCTTCATGTATCCTTTCTGAAGGAAAGGAGTAATGTACTTCAGCATTGCCAACTCACCATTAAATATTTTTGGAATGTTCAGGGTTTTGTTTTGAAGCTAGAAACACCAAAATTGTCCCAAGCTTTTATTTTGTCCAAACTGCAGCTGATCCAGAAGAATTTCATATAATTTCCAGATTGCAATTTGTTTCTTTAACTTTCAAAATAAGACATATCTTCTGCTTCATACACTTTCCATCTTCAGCTCTTAGCAGATTAGCCCTGACCAAATGCAACCATTGAGGAAAGATTGCTTACCTAACCAGGAGCAGATGGGATAAAAAGAATGATGTCAGAAAAGCACTGAACTTTCAACTTGCAGTATATATACAGTTGTGATTATTTTATTTATTAAATACCTTTAAAACTAAGATGAGAGCCAGTTTGGTATAGTGATTAAGGCACCAAGCTAGAAACCATGAGTTATAGTCTCACTTAAGACATAAAGCAATCCAGGTGACTTTGTTCTAGTTAAGGCTAGGTCCCATTGGCCGACGGACGCAAAACATATGCATAAAGGACACAGCGGACAAGCAAAATTTCGGGGGTGGCTCCATCCATTGTCATCCGCTCCAAAAAAGTGACAAAAAGTTGCATAAACAGAACGGAAAAGAACAGACATGGGTAGTACCATAGCGGGGTGTTAAGCAGCATTTCATTTAGGAAGCCTAGGGATGACCAGCAAATGGAAGCAGATGACACCTCCAAAAGGGCGTTCCGGGGAGAATTGCGAAGCGGATGCATAGCGGAAAGGGGTGGATGCATGCGGATGACGCGGATCATCACAGAGCCATAGAAGCAAAACGGATGCGTGCGGATGTTATAATGGATGCAAAGCTCGTTCATGCGCTGCGGGGAGTATGAATGTGTCAAGCTCCGCCAGATATAAAAGGAATGCAGCACAGCATGCATCAGCATTCAGGGGGAAAGATGTGCTGGCCACATACAATATAGCAGAACACATGATTTCGTCAGTCAGGCGAAAAAGAGTAAGCCCAATGCCTACTCGTTCAGCCTGCAAGAAGGATAGAACCAGCATTCCCACCCCCTTGCCACTGACTTAACCTGCTTGCTGCAGCTGCTGCTGCTTGCTTACTGTGCTGCTTGGTGGACCAGCCCCAAGGGCCCTCAAAGCGCTTGCTGCTGAAGCCCCTGCTTGCTGAAGCCCCTGAAGGCTCTGTGCTGCAAGCCCCTGAAGGCCCTGCTACTCTAGCCCCTGAAGGCCCTGCTGCTCAAGCCCCTGAAGGCCCTGCTTGAAGCCCCTGGACAGACGGGAGGAAGAGGCAAAGGGAAGGAGAAGGGAGAGAGAAACAGTTACACTGTTTCCGAGGAGCATTAGGAGGAGGTGCTTGGAATGGCTGGAGGAGAAACAAATACCTCTGGAAAAGGACCACAGACGTCTATCGCGACACCAAGAAGAGCAGGAAGCTTGGAAGACAAGGCCAGAAGCCTGGGTACACTGCGAGTCTCCTGGGATTCGTGGAGCACATGCACACCTGGTATTGAAGTACACCTCAAAAATCCGGGCAGGCGCTGTCAAGCTAACTGCCGGGAGATGTACGTCATGGCCAAGTTGCCAATTCCTGGAGGTGAGTCCCACCACCGAAAGGAGCAGCCCCTCTGACACCCCCCTCTCCCTCAGACAGCCCACAGACAGCCAGTCCTCTTCCAGCAAGAGCCAGCAAGCCTGTCCAGGCAGGTGTCTTCAGAGGGCCCCACGGCAGAGACCCCCCAACAGGCTGCCCACTCCCATGCCGGCGGACTTGGAGGATCCCCTGTCACAAATTGGAGAAAGAAGGCAGCAGCCAGCCAAAGGCCAACCCACCCCCACCCCCACCCCCAGCTCCACAGGATGCAGGCAGAAGAGGCAGACTAGAGGCCAGGAACCAAAGTGTCCTTGTTGGAGATCAGGGACAACAATGAGGCACAGAAACTTCTCTCTTTCAGCTGGTCCATTTTGGACAGAGGATTCTCAGGTCGCCACACCTTCATCACCTAACGTGAGCCACACGCTCAGGGACCTGCCCGAGGCCCAGAGTACCAGGTGATGAAGGAGAAATTAACAGCACTTCTGGCCACCAACCCTCAAGGCCCAGCTGAAGCTGCTCCTACCCACTTCAGGTCTGCTCCTCTACCCAGGCTTGATGTCCACAGCCCTTCCACCGGCTTTCAACAGCCCCTCACCTACCAAGGCTTATGACTCCAGGAATTCACCCAACAGCAGAAGCGACCTTCCCAGTCCAGGCCCAGGTTCATCACTGCCAGAGTCCAGTCCTCACCCCAGCTGCACAGACCAGACATCCCACAACTCCTTCCTTCCTCAACCCCACAGCCAAGGCCCGTCAACGGAACAAATCTGTCATCAGTCTTGGGCTCACATCTCAGGTCCTTGATGAGGGGCCTCTCAACTCACGGGAACTGGAGTCAGCTTCTCTGAGAAGGCTTCCTAAACACACCATCCCCTGTTGAACTCTCAGGGCAAGACTAATTGGCGCCTCAGAACCAGCAACTCAAGCCACAGCCACCTCCACAGTCCCTGCCCGCTTAACAGCTTGAGACCAATGGACATGACTCAGAGTTGACTGAGATCGTGATGATCGCACTATTGATGAGATGTACTTGTTCAATTTTATCTTTGCTAAAGGACCACTTTACTTGGTTCATTTTGCTTATTTAATAAAGTCATTAAAGTTTACCTAAGACAAGTTAATAAAGGTTACCTTGCTTAAGGACACTTGCGTTCATTTTTTTACACTGAGCAAAGTGTTTGGTGAAAAACTTAGAAAAATGGTTTAAGCTTTGCATGCTTTGTGGGAGTAGTAGATTAAGGATAGTTATGGATAGATAACTCCAGGCAAGCATAGTGGGACTGGATGGCTCGTCCACCATCCCAGTGCCAACATATGACCTTTATTATCAATAAACAATTATTTATTTGATCAACACATTTAAAATAAACAAAAAGCTCTTTATAATGCCCTATTCATTGTAGGGATCAACTTACATGGCACAAGTTCTCATAGTGTTATCTGGACAGCCTCAAGGAAGCATCCATTAATCATCCATCATCCTGTCTTGCCACTCCACTGCTCCAGCGGGGAGTTGCACCAGTGTCTCAGAGGTTGCGCTGCTTCTTCCCTTTCACGTTGAAGCTCTTTGGGGTCTTGTACATCCACCAGTGTCATCATGTTTCGTCCTTGCCCTCCATTCACGGCTCCATTCCCCATTCCCTGTTGTTGGTCGACAAGTCGTTCTGCAACACTGGGTAGCGGATCGCATGAGATTGTGCAGTATGCAGCAAACTTCCACGATGCTCCTCACAGTCTCTGGGTCATGCTACATGGTGGTGAGAAGTATCTAGAACCTGATTGGCCAGGATTGCAAAGTGTTCTCCACCACCTGTCTTTGCCACTGGACAGCCTGTAGTTGGAAGATCTCTCTTCACGGTTGAGGTATCTGTTGAAGTGTTACGGCTTCATGAGATAGTTCTGAGGGAGAACGCGTATCGACCAACGATGAAGTAGGTCACATCTTGTGTGTCATTGCGGTGGGGGGTCTGGATCTGGAAAACCTGATGAGGTTGCATTCCATCCATCCTTGAAGTCACTAGTTGGATATACTTGGCCATCTGAAGCTGACCCGTTGCCTGAAGCATCGATGTGTAGATGAACCTGTAGTCAGCATCAACCCATGGCAAAGAGGATGATACTGAAGAAGCCCTTGATAGTTAAATAGTGGACCCTGAGTTGGCTGGAGCTTTGCAGGCCACCTGCTTCCTATCTATGGCTCCAACGGTTATGAGGAAAGTTTCCACCTCTGATTCACCCACTCTTCTTGCAGTTTTTCTCCAGCCTTGTTCAGTGGTGGGCACTTGAGGAGCTCCTCCACATATTCTTCGATGATGGGCCTGCACACTTCTCTGATCACTTTGCTTGATGCTGTTGTGTGGCACCCTCATGCATACTGCATGTTTCTGATGTGGTTCCAGAGGCCAGGTGCCCGCAGAAGTCAGTGCCACCTTCAGTCCATGTCCAGGTGGGATGGAAGGTTGTTGCTCTGCTTGGTCACCTGAGGTCTCGTGCTCTACAAGTTCGTCTCAAACATGGCTGAGGCATTCCTCATGAAGTGCTGGAATGCACGAGGTCTTCATTCCTCAGCTCCACCATCAACTGGTCATACAGTCCAAAACATTCCATTTCTTCTCCACGATCCATCCTCGACCCACACAGCTCTTGGACGTCTCTTTCTTCTCCTTCTTGGTATAAAAGGTAAAACAGTCTGAACAGGTTTTGGTTTCTGGTGATGAATGATCGCATTCTATTCATCGGACTGTGTGTGATCCATTGGTTGGAGAAACAATTATTGATGTGAAAGAGCCAAGAGCAAGGGTGAAGAGGTCGTTTACACACGGCTGCTGGACTCATACTGAGATCCAGATGATTTCTCGCCCTTTTTTTAATAGAAATATCGGTTTAGTCCGCTAGGTAGTCCTTCTACATACTCTAGGGACATCCTGCAGACATCCTAAAATTATCCGAGATACTCCCAGATACCAAAAATTTTGTTCCATTTTTATCCTTTATATATGGAGATTGCATACGCTTACATCCTTTCTATTTCTGTGTGCAGTAATGCTGTGTAGACATTTCATGTACCTTTTTGTTTCCTTCCCTCTTTCGCTTTTCAGCGCAGCGGTATGTGAGTTGAGGGGATGCGCCAGAGGAGCAGAGAGGATACAGCGGATGTTTAAGATTGATAACGGACATTAGAACGGTTTGTTGCCCGTATATGTTGCAGATGTACAATCTACCGGCGGAAAGTCATCCGTTCACAAAGTTTTGTGCAGCTCAAAAACTTCTTGCGCGGATAAATCGCAGTGGACGGATGCTCGAGGAGTAGAGGGGTAATGAAACACCTATGCAATGAGTTACACAACGGGATGCGTAGAGTTTTCCAACGGATGGCAAGCTTTTTTTAATGTTTTACATCCTCTTTGCATCTGTAAGTGCAGTGGGACAGGGCCTTTACTTTCTCTCAGCCATGTGGCAAACTACTTCTGAAATCTTGCCAAAAAAACCTGCAGGGACATGTCCAGGCAATCACCAGGAGTCAAAGCTGACCTGAACACACCAAAAAGAAAAAGAAAAGAAAAAAACCAACCTGATTTTTTTTTCTGCAGCAATAAGATAAACAATCTGGGGGGGGGGGAATCTTTACAAAAAAATGAACAACTACTAAAGTTAACAAGTTAAATATTTTAACAAAAGTGTCACAAATGACTTGTGGGAGGTAAGAATGCCAAAGATTAAACAATTGAAAAGCATCTTGAAAAAGGAACATGTGTCTTCCCTAACTCTTACTTGAGCATAATGCACATAGAATTTGATAACTTTAAATCTATTGACATGAATTTTTTACTCAGTGGCGAATAATTAAATATAGTTCTTTTTTGGAGGAAAAAAAGCAAATATTTGAGAAAAAGAACAGTTGAAACTAAGTGTTAGCTTAGGATTCTTATGCCTGTTCTCATATAGCCAATTCTATGACAGTTGTTTATGTGTTATTTCAGTCTTATTAAATTTGGCTCTTCAGGCATAGATGAAGCATTACCCTGAAGAGGAAATAAACATGGGTGGGTGGGAGAGGCGTTCATCTTTGCTTTTGTGGTTTTTTAATTGTTGCCCTTAAAAATGCACATAGAATATAGTTTATGAATGTTTCTAACAAAAATGATTTCATCTTTCTTTCCATCCACCTCTGTATGGCATACTTTTGTTTATTGAAAATATTTTTATAGCTGCCCAACTCATACAAAGTTACTCCAGGTGGCATAAAACAATAAAAAGCCACAATTTGAAACCTCTCCCAAACTCTACCCTCCCTCTGTGGTGGTAACAAACACAAACAAGCCATTTGATTAACTCTGTAGGAATCTGGGATCTACAAGCCTGCTAACAAAACCATGTCTTTAGACCTTTCAGAAAACTAACCAGTCTTGGAAGAACGATGTTCCACAAGGATGAGCCATTACAGAAAAGGCCTTTTTTCTTGGTCCCATTTTATGTATTTCCTTAATAGATGGGACTCACAACATATCCTGCTTTCCTGCCTTAGTGGGCCAAGTAGATGTGGTGGGGGAGAGGTAGTTCTTCAAATAACCTAGCCATATAGGGTTTAAAGGTGATAGCCACCATCTTGAACTGCATACAAAAGCAAATTGGCAACCAATGCAGTTCTTGCAAAAGAAGCGACATGTGCATAAATTGGCAGGTTGCTGCATTTCGAGCCAACTCTTCAAGGGCAGCCCCATGCAGAACATATTACAATAGTCTAAATGAGAGGTGACCAGGGCATGGCCAGGGCATGACCAGAATCTGAGAAAGAGAACAAAATGAAAATATTTTGAAAGATTTTCAGAAATACACACCCCACAAAAGAGAGAAAATGCCATTAACAAACACAAATCAATTAAACATTATATAAATGGTATAGTACAAATATGCTTCGGTACCATAATTCTTCAGTTGCCCTCAAAATTTCCATTTGAGTTGTGCTTTGGTTGAACTTGAATAAATTGCTTTCAGCTATTTGTCATTGTGCTTTTAAAGCAAGGTTCTCTTTGCAATGTATGTGCACACATATTGACACATAAACTCTTTTATCTTCTAGGTTGAAATTAGAAGATAGAAAGAATAAATTGGTTAAAAAACTTGAAGAAACTAGTCATCTAACCACCCATTTACATTCCCAGCTTAAAAGGTGAGATAACTTTGTTTATACTAGATTTTTGACAAATGGTAACAGTTTGTCCAAAACTGTTGACATACTGTATTTCTGAATTGTCTATTTTGATTTAAGTGGAATATTAACTTAGAAGTCTGTCTTCCAAAAATGTCTTCATACTGAAAGCTTGGTTAACAATTATCTAAGTCCTGAACTGCAAAGTAAAGAATATATATGACTGATCTGTTGTAGCCCTTTCCCTATATTATTCATGCTACATCGGTAGAAAATTCAATTCAATTCAAACCTTTATTGTCAGTGTACAACATGTGTATAATGAGATTGGCCTCCCGTAGTGCACTCTTAGTGTACACACACCCCAATACAATGCAACTCACAGTGAAAGAGAAAATCTCTAACTGAATGAATCCTGCTAACAAACACACCAATGTGAACATATTGGACGTCGCACCGGCCCTTTAAGTCAATCATACTTTGTTGTTATGTGATAATTTCGCATCCAGGAAATGATTCTGACAGCCCATGGATAAAAACTGTTCTTCAGCCTGTTGGTGCAACCAGCTATGCTTCTATATCTCCCACCCGATGGTAGAAGAATGAAGAAGTGCTGACCAGGTTGTGAGTCGTCCCTGAAGATTTTTCTTACTCTAAGGCAACAGCCCTAGCGATGTCATCTAGTGGTATCAGGACAGCCCATGATGTTTGTGCTGTGCTCACCACCCTGTGTAATGTCCTTCTATCCGTGGCTGTCAAGCCAGCATACCACACCGTAATGCAATAAGTGGGGGTGCTTTCTATTGTGGACTGGTAAAAGGAGGTCATCAGTTGTGGTTTCACCATGGCTTTTGGTAAGACCCTGAGGAAGTAGAGTCTCTGTTGGGCCTTCCTGGCCACCTGGATCATGTTGGTTTTCCTGGTAAGATTGTCGCTGAGATGGACTCCAGGAATTTAAATGAGGAGACTCTCTCCAGCCCCCCCTCGATGTAAAGTGGAGCAGGTTCCTCTTTCTTCTTCTGGAAGTCTAACACTATCTCCTTTGTCTTGCTGATGTTCAAGTGCAAGTTGTTTTCTAAGCACCATGTGTATAATTTTTGAATCTCCCCCCTGTACACTGATTCATCTCACCTGTAATAAAGCCCAATATGGTAATATCATCTGCGAACTTGATGATCACAGTGGATGGGTCAGAAGAGATGCAATCATGTGTGTACAATGAGTATAGGTAGGAACTGAGTACATAGCCCTGAAGAGAGCCAGTGCTAAGCTTCAGGGAGGTGAATATGATAGACCCAACCCTCACTGTTCGTGGCCGGTCCCTCAGAAAGTCTTTGATCCAGTCGCAGATAGAAGAGGGAAAATTCAAGTCAGTCAGCTTTTTAATAAGGATGCTCAGCAGGATGGTATTGAAGGCCGAGCTATAGTCCATGAAAAGCAACCTGACACAGTTTCTGGGTTTCTCAAGATGGCTCGCTACTGAATGTAAAACAGTAGCTATGGCGTTGTCTGTTGACCTATTCCCCCTGTAGGCAAACTGATATTTGTCAAAATCTGGTGGGAGGCATGATCTAAGGTACTGAAGAACCAATCTCTCAAAGCACTTCATTACTACAGATGTTAATGCCACAGGTCTGTAGTCGTTTAGGCAGTTAATTGTTTTCTTCGGGACTGGGATAATAGTGGCTGCTTTCAAGCATGATGAAACACTGGCTGTTTGAAAGGAGATGTTAAAGATCCTTGTCATGACCCCTACTAATTGATTGGCACAAGTCTTTACCACTATCCCAGCACCCCATCTGGACCTGCAGCTTTGCTGAGATTCACAAAATTGTGAAACAAATAGGTTGGCTGTTCCTACTATGAGCATCAATCAGTTTTGCACATGGAAACATTGTCACAAAGAAGGGTCATAAAACAAGGCAAAATTCATTTAACAGTTGTCTGCTTAGCAACAGAAATGTTGGGCTCAATTGTATTGATAAGTTGAGGACTACCTACATCATTTAGGCAAAAGTGAAAGACATAAATCATGAATTTAAGTAAATTGCATCTTAGTTCAAGCGCTCATTTTCTCAACACATCTGTGCAGAGATGCAAATGACAAGGAATAGCTTATATTAATGCTCTTTTTATTGATTTCATAGTACTGTCTTTCTTTAAGAGCAGCACTGCACTAATGTGATTCCATTTATTGAGAGAGTGTTTACTATGATTAATAACAGTGATCTAAAACTAAATTTAGGAGTTGTACATTGCTGAATACAAAACTACTTTCTTATTCTTCTAATTGTATTTTCTAATGTGTCCTCATGAAGCTATTACAGTAATCAACAATATTTTAAAGTGGCAGAGATTGTCATACAATTTTGTGCATTATTACACAAAAATTAATATATTTCAAAATCATGGATTTTTTTTAAAAAAGAATTATAATTAAAGTTACTGAATTTTTCAGCCATATTTGCTTATATGTTTTTTTAAAAGGAACTATCTATCTAATGTTGCTGCTAGAATAGAATAGAGTAGAATAGAATAGAATAGAATAGAATAGAATAGAATAGAATACTTCATTGGTCAAGTGTGATTGGACACACAAGGAATTTGTCTTGGTGTCTCTGTCATCTGAAATTTCTTTTTGGAAATATTCAGACATTGCACAATATGTTTCTTTTAAAAGGTATCATTATACTTGTCAATTTCATGACCAACATGGATTAAATTTTAAGTTTTACCTGTGATTTGAGATCATCCGAATATACTGCTGATAGAATAGAATGACATATCTTTGCTTCTTTGTTGCAGCCTCTCTGCCAGTACGTTATCTGTGTCTTCAGGGAGCAGCATGGGATCCTTAGCATCTAGTCGAGGGTCTCTGAATACATCTAGTAGGGGATCACTGAATTCTCTTAACTCTACAGACCTCTACTACAACCAAGGTGATCAACCTGTAGATTTAGACTATCAATATAAGTTGGATTTCATATTACAAGAGAAATGTGGTTATATTCCTTCTGGCCCTATTACCACCATTCATGAAAATGAAGTGGTCAGCTCTCATGAGAAAATGGGATACAGTGACTCTTCCAGTTCTTTGGCAACAAGTCATGCACCCAAAATAACTGAACCTCCTAAATCTGTCACATCATTCTCCTCAAGATCTTCCCTTTCATCATTATCTCCTCCTGAATCACCTTTGGTTTTAGAAGGTGGCTTTTCAGTTCCTCCTCAAGATTCTCCGTTACATCATTTCACCATGGACTTTGAGGACTGCGATTTACCCAGTGACTTTACAGGCATTACTACCTGTGAGAAACAAATTTTGCTGGATTCTGAAACTAGAATGTCTTCTCGATCACTTAATGATAAATATCGCAATGAAAATGTTTCACAGAGCATATCACATTCACGAAATACAGGTAAATATGTCTTACTATTCAAACTCAACCAATTCTCCCTCTCTGGATTGAACTGAGTTTCTGAAACTTAGCATCCAATATGTCCTCAGAAAATTGTGCATTTTTCTCTGATAATCTGATAGGTCCCTGTCAACAAATAAAATAATTAGTAGCTCAGCACATCACTTCTGTACGAAACTTCAAGAAATAGGACTAGATAAGAAAGATCCTGGGAGATTAAATTTGAGAAACTACTATAAAAATGAGTGGAACTCTAAAAACTGGTTGTGGTGAAACAGCAACAGCAAACAAGCAAGCAAAAAACAAATGGTATATGTACTAGAAAGGATTCACAGCAATAGGAAGATATGAAATAGTGGTGAATACCTGTAGCTCGAGTGTAGGATGAAAGTGAAGGCTCAAAGAATGAACCTTCACTCTCATAGAAAGATATACTGACAATAGAGGCACTGAGACAAAAACATTGGATAACTTTATAACAGGAAGATGTTCACAAAACCAGTGAGCTGCCATGGCATGATACAGTCCCTTGAGAGCCTGTGCTGATATCTTCACTATTCTGTAGTTTCAAACAGCTCATTTAACAGCACAGGTAGAGAAGTTTTGCCCCAAATCTGTATAAAGATCTGAACTTAAACTGTACATCATTTCCCCCATATTTTCTACTATCTGTTTCTGCCTATTAATTAAAATAACTTCAGGTATCTATGTAGGTTTAATAGTCCTTCCCTGCTACAGTGAAACGTCTAGAAAAAGATAATTTTTCCAATCTGGCAGCATATTCAGATATCTGCTTAGCTATTTGCAAAAGGGAATTAAAAATAAGTAAGGCATTTCAAAAGACAAATAACACTTTCATTATAGCTTGATTTTTCTTCACTACTGTTTACTTCATTAAATGAATAAAGTATGATGCTGACAGATGAGAACATACTATCCATGGTTTCAAGGATTGGCTGAAATAAGGCGGGGGGAATGAATTGGCACGTTGCAGAGAAAGGTGTAAGTATATATTGAAAGCAATCATTCAAAAAAAGTGTGGATGTGACATAGTCATTCTAGAAATCTTATAAATTCATTAGTATGTTAAGTATTTGTTAGTGGATTAACAAAACTAATATTTTTAATTTAAACCTAACTATTTTAATGATGTTGGAAATTTTGCTCAAAAATACCCACTTTTAAGGCAGTCACAGTGTTCTGTGTAGTTCCAAATATTCCTTCATTTTCCAGGGTATTTATTTTATCACACAGTATGTATGCATTTCAGTCTTCCAGTTTTGTGACTGACCAAGGAGTTTCCATTTCTCTCTGTAATTCTGCATTTCATTTCTTTCTATTATTTACTTCTAGCCATGGTTATTTGTTTGTGTGAATTATCTGTATGCTGCTTCTTAAAGTCATTCTATGCAGCCTACAACAATATATTAAAAACAGCCACAAAATCCAAGTATTACAAATCTTTTTAAACATCCTCACAAATCTAATGTAATTCAACTTTAAACCCCCCCCCCCAGTTCCTGAGGGTTCTATGTATCTCTTCCTCATATTAATATTTCTGAAGAAGTGCTACATGCTGTCCAACAAATTATATTGCAATAAATAAATGCTGCAAGATTTTTTTGTTGTTTTACAATAGTTTAACAGACAGTTCTTTGAAAACTGTAATGATGTCTGGTGTACAAATAATCACACCAGGTGATGTCTCAAATTTGGGAGCAGCTGGTTGTTCAGAAGTTAAGTAAACTGCATGAATTCATTGTGAGTGAATTTGGATTTGTTGCTTGCCATCACAGGATCTTTATTTTTATTTATTTTTGCAAGATCAAACAATTTGTCCTTTAAATGTATAGAGATGTAATTTGCCTCCCCCCCAAAAAAAATATTGTAATAGTAATTGTTGTATCTCAAAGGAAGTTATTGTGAAGGAATTTTTCCCGTTGGCTTATTTAAAATCAAGAAGATAGGGCAGCCAGAGAGGCTGTTGCAGGGATGGAGATAGGAAACAGGCAGAAAATCAAGAGCAACCATTTTTCCCACTGTAAAATGTGTCCAAAAATGAACATATTTTAAAGTAAAAATCATTCTGGATATTTCAACTTCTTAGAATGTTATACTTATGGTTGATTGTTATACTTATGGTTGGGATTAATATTTTAGTTTTCTTTTTTCCCTACATTCTGATATGTAAGATAATGAAATCTATGATAGAAATATTCTAAACAATGCTATCTATAAAACTATCAAGTTTTAATAGTTAGATTGAAGATACATATTCAAAAACTTTTTTGCCCAGATTTTTGAATAATGTATTGCCATATTTTGGTTGAATACTTCATATACAATTCTTTTAGTTAGAAATCACTGTTATTTAGTTACATGCATAGAAATAAAAACATTATATAACAAACAAACTACATTTTATTGTGCCCTCCAACCAAATGGTGTTCCCAAAGCAATAATAATGAATGTATAACATGTAACATGTATTGCTCAAAGTGAAGCCTGACCTCCTGGTGACTACAGAAACATGCCATCCTATTTGCTTGGTAAAATACAGGATGTCTTTTCAATTTCCTAATGAATTTTGCCACTCTATGGTTTCCTGATGTTTCCCTTTAACTACAGACCAACTGGGACCCTTCTTAGATTTTCCAAAATCAGTTGAGAGTGGCTGGCTACTGTCACTTGCTGTGTCGGTTAAATAATTAAAATATGTAAATTTAAAAGCATAGGGAAATAAGAAAGGAGTGTTTGCCATAAAGACAGTATAATGGATGCCATGAGAGGAAATTTTAGAAAACCTGGTCCAGTAGCAACCTGCCTCAGTTCAAATGGCAATAATACCCAGAGTAGCAATGAACTCAAAGCCAAAAGAAACAGATTGTAGGAACAGGTATTCCCTTAAGTATTTCAACAAAAGTCATTGTACTTTGAAAGTAAGCCCCAATATCTTTAACTGCTCTTTGTGGCTAGGGTAAAGAATGGAAATGTCATTGACGTTGTTGCTTAATTATGTAGGTTAATGTTGGAGAATTTTGGGATTAAAGTACATTGTGTAGCAAGCAAATATCTGTCGTGAAAGAGGCTGGTTTACACTTCTGACACTGTGTCACTTGCCAGCTTGTCCAAATTTGGCTCCCAGTATTGACAGTCTGCCATTTGCTCAGTTCCCTGAGTAAAATGAAGGATGGGGAAAGTTTGCAATGCATACAATAATATTTCAGTGGTTACCTGAAGCTTAACAGACTTAGTGAATGTACGAGATATGAAATGGTACATTCTGTAGCTTATCACAAAATTGTTAACAGTGTAGAACAGGGTGTCAAACTCACGTTGTCCTGGCGACATCACATGACGTATCGAGACTTTTTCCTCCTTTGCTAAGTTGGGTGTGGGCATGGGTGTGGCCAGCACTTGACGCATTCAGCCCACAGGATGGGAATTTGACAGCTCTGGTGTAGAATCTGCAGATGGTTGATGACAGATACTTTTGGGATAGAAGTTTTTCTCATTTAGTTTGCAGGGAAAGGGATAAGAAAGATGGTAGATGTCTACTTTTTACAGCATGAGATTTTAATTAGCAAAATCTAACCTTCTCTAGTTCTTGAACAGCAATAATTCTACAGTGAGAATGACCATTTCAACCATATAGTGTGCATGACCATTTCAAATACATCAATTGGAACATAGTAGAATTTCATTTTTGTTTCCCAAATCATATATGCAATATATATATATATATATATATATATATATATATANGTGCTGTTCAGCTTCCTTCGGTTATTATCCCATTATCCCACGTCATTGTAGTGCTTTTAAAGTTGTAGCAATGTTTCAGCAGAATCTCATCTGCCATCATCAGGCTTCTCAATATACAAACTCAATACAGTAAATATATATATATATATATATAAAAAATCCAATAATCCAAAAAGGATCTTATGATTGGGTTTACATCTTGTCAAAACAAAGGAGAGAAAAAGGAATTATTTAAATGGATCATGAATGTGGCAGTTTGGTGTAGTAGTTAAAGCACCAGCCTAAAAATTGAGACCATGAGTTCAAATTCTGCCTAAGGCATGAGGCCAGCTGTGTGACCTTGGGCTAGTCCTTCTCTTTCACCCATAGAAAGCAGGCAGGAGGAAAACCCATGAAATCTTAAAAAAAAAAAAAAAACCTGCAGGGAGTTGTCCAGGCAGTCAATACTGATATGAAGGCAAATAAATAATTATTTCCCATCACCCTTGGCCAGATCAAGCTTAATGTTTAATGATGTTTTGCTGATTCTTCCCCCTACACACAAAATGTGATCCCATTCTAAGGTTTTAAGGAGTTACCCCACTACTGAATGTTCATTCAAAAATATAAAACATATATTCACAAATATAAATCATTAGTCATTGATAACAATTATTAAATTAGTTAATTGTCACATCAGTTGGCAGTAGCTATAGTAGTCAACTTTTAGGTCAAGGGGCTTTGAGACTGTGTTGACTCCTAGAAGCTACCTCAATGAGTCTCTGCTGTTTTCTTGCCAGTGATTTTTTTTATATTTGATTTGCCATTGTCATCTTCTTTCTAGGCTAAGAGGGAGGGACCCTCAAAGTCAGCCCATCTGGTTTCCTGTGGTGGGACTAGAGCTCATGGTCTCCATGTCTTTAGCCTGGTACCTTAAGCTAAGCAGGGCCAGCTGTGGCCAATTCTTGAACATAGGCCATCAGGTAATTTTACTATAGGTTAGCCGAGATTGTAAAACAAAACAAAACAAAAAGATTGTTCATGAAAACTCCAGAAAGGATGTTGCTTGTCTTTAGTTTGAGTTTTAATTGCAGGTTAAACCAGAGTGGGAGAAGAAAGTGAAACATCAGAGAACAATTTGGCACATAACAGTATTGTACAATTGCATGTATATTCAATCAGAATTACTCATTACATTTAGAAGATATGAATGCATAAATAATTTTATCTCATTCTCAAAATTACAAAGCCCCATGTCAGGTGACATACTTTGGGATGTTAAACATTTTTTTTGTCAAAATTAATTTTGAGGATTATTAAAAATTATTTTGAGACTGTTATTTCTGTATTTATAATGTATATTCTCCATTATACAAACTCTAATTTCCTGAATTCAGTAAAGATCCTTTAACTGTCATTGGAAAAGCATATTCATTATCCCATCTCCTCTAATTTAAAACTCCAGAACTTGCAAGGCTCTCACTCAGGCCTACTGATGGACTGAATATGCCAATGCAGGTACAAAGCACCAAGTTAGGAAGGGTTATTATAGTCCCTGTCTCATAATCAATTGAATGCAATGAAAAGCTTCCTAAAAGTTATGCAAATGCTTGGATTACATCCAGTTTCAAATTTATATCTTGTAATTCTACTGATTTTTGATAGATCAATAAAACCTGATCTTTAGTTTTGCCCACCTTGAAATCAATCAGTTCTAGACTTGATTTGAACAGAGCTTTGATAATGCTGCACATGCTTGTATTTTTTCTGAAGCTTTACTTTGGTTGGAGGAAACTCTGTCTCCTGCACACCGCTTTTTTTCTGTGCAGAGTTTCTTTTGGAATAACAGATTTAGAATAACTGTAAAGTTCTTTCACAGATAGACTCTGTCATTGTCAAAGTCGATTCCAGACTGCTGTGCTTATTCCTGAGAGTAATCAATAAATCATGTCATCACCTTCACCTCTCTCAAAGTGGTGAAAGAAAAAGCACTTCATCATAAAAGAAAAAGCATCCCTACTGGTATAAATGAAAGGAAAAATGCAGCAATCAATCCTCTAATCTGAAGCCTTAAAATTTAAACATCTTAACAAGATGTAAAGTCATGACTCAGGAGGGGAGGGTGTAATGCATATCAACACATTTGGTTCCCTGATAGATAAAAGAACTCCATGCACTTGCAAGTTATCACATTACAACATGCTGCTTACATTGATTGTATGTACTATGATTTCTGCAGGAAAACTAGCAAGAATCAGGAGAAAGAAATTTGAATTTTCTCTTAAATTTTGTGGTAGAGTCTTAGATTCTGTCACTGGTGAATCCAAAACAGAACTGGGATTTGTATCTTACCATATAGAAATTTCAGAAAGGAATTTTTAAAAAAAGTATTTAGAATCTAATTTGTTTGTTGTCAAAAGTCTTTAATTTATTATGACACTCTGGCATTCCATTTGAAAACACTCTCAAACATTGTGCTTTGCAGTGTTTCTCCAATATGATTGAAATGGCAACAATGAAACTGGGAAAGATTTCTGAAAAAAGTGAACTTGACTTTGGTCAGTGGTGAGCTGCTGCATGGTCGCACGTTCGGTCAAACCCTTAGTTGTGATCACTGGCTGGGCCCGCCAACCTATCTTTGTCCTAACCTTTCTATATATAACTAACTTTCTGGCTTGTTTCCCCTGATCAAGCTGCCCAGCCCACCCCTGCTATACTCACCGTAGCTGCCTGAGTTAATTAGCTGTTTGTTTAGAGCTCTGTTTCAGTCCCAAAGGGGCATTCATGCTCTCAACCAGCAAACTGGCTGGTAACGTAAGTGCAGCCCACCTCTGACTTTGGTAGACATTTTAAGCCATAACTGTTTAAATCTCAGAAGTTCAACCATTTTGTATAGATGTTGTGATGAAATTATATGTACCTATTTCCTATTAAGCAGTAGATTGGGACTTGGAGTGCATTATCGCTTAAAATGTTTGTTGCTTAAGATAAAAAGGTGTGGTCTTATGTTGTTTGTGCAAAAATTAAGAAATTTCAACAGTAGCTATAGAGCAAAATTACAACTATATCTCTGAATAGCAGGTTATTGGTTGGAAGACAAGACAGATAATTCTGTTGCCAAAAAATCCATTGAGCTCAGCACTATTGGTTCTGAAAATAGTCCCTTATTCTGAAATTGCCAACTTATTCTACCTAATGCTAGGACCTGTCTCAACTGACACATTCTTCTCTGGCTTTTTGATTTTGAGAAGAGGAAAAATTGATGGGTGAATGATAGGGATCCTTTACTTTTAAGAGTTTCAGAAAAATAATATGTTGCTTTTTTCAGCCTTATAAATTCACATAGTGGTAAAGAAGCCTCATTCTAAATCTGAAAAGTTTGAATACTATTTCAATACATGTAATGCTTGTGATGAAATTTAATTACACTTTTGGAACTCAGAATCTTCTATTTCAGTCTGACCAGGAGTTGAGAATGCTTTTCTTATTCACAACCTAAAATGAATATTCTTTCCCTTACCTAGGTATTGACTTTTCAAGAAGAACAAGAACTCATTTGCTTGATGAGAAGACAGACTGTGTATCTGCTGCTGTATCTGATGAGTCTGTGGCTGGAGACAGTGGTGTATATGAAGCTTCTGTAAAACAGTAGGTTTAAAACCAGGAATATTCCTATTTGTCAGAAAACAAAATTTACATTACATTCAAACATTTGGCTTTGCATCCTCCAGAAATTTCAAAACAAATAAAACAGATAGGGCAAGGAATAATGAAATAATGATTAATAAAATATAATTAGAAAAATTAATAAAATGATTATAATAAAAAATAAAAAATAATCAGAAAAATTAACAATCAGAAGAATAAAGAATCAGTGGAACAGATTAAGCATTCTCCTAGATAAAAAAATAACACCTTAAAAATCTCTGTGTTAATATCAACACTGGAAAACATTCTGCATAGACCAAATTTAAATTTTAAAATAATACAATTGAAGAGTTTGAAAACTGATCAGTCCTCATTATGGAACATTCTAATATGTTTAAAAAATTATTAAATATTCAGATATTCTTTTTAACAAGACTTTATGTAGGCATTTAAAATGGAGAGTACATGCTTTAATTTATTGAAGGATAATAACATTTAAAAATGCACAATAATTTTATTTTATTTAAAATTTTCATTTGCCACCCATCTCATATCCAACAACTCTGGGTGGTTTATAGCATAAAGCATTAAAAAAGGAAAGATATTAAAAATAACAGTCATGGGACAGAACAAATAAAACCATTCACCCTTGCAAACTGTTAAAATCAGATGGGAAAGGTGGGAGCAGGACACACAAGGGATGGGGAGAGGGGATTAGATATTAATTAATCAACCATCTCCAGTATGAAGTTACCCTATTAGGTCCCAAGCCACCTGGTAGAGAGCAGGTCTTGAGACTCTTTCAAAATTACAGGAGGGTAGGATGTTCCAGAAGGCAGGAGATATGACAGCGAAGGCTCTCCTCCTGGAGCCGACCAGCTGAAATTCCTTCGCTGACAGGATCTGCAGCATGCCCCCTCTGCCAGTACGGATGGTATGGGCCAATCCATCAGGATGAGACAGCACCTCAAGTAAAGTTAATGAACGTAGCAAAAGTAATACATTAATTTAAGCAAAGAAATAGAAAACAGAAAAGTTGTTCCAATATTGACCTAAAAATTCCAATGTAATCTTATAATCCTAGTTTAGTAATTTCAAATACATGAGATCATGTCTGTACAAACTATTACATTTTTATTTTATCTTTTTTCCAAATTCCATTTATTTGCAATCAACGTATGTAAACTAGCTTCATTTTATATAGCCAAACAATATGCAGATCATGCAAATTATTATGATCTTAAAGTATGAGACCTTCAAATAAATTGCTGTTAGTAAGATAATATTTTGCATTTTACCAAAATGCATGTTACCTAAATGTCACATTTCAACAGCTTCAGTATTCATGAAGAACATTCCCCACACAAATTTATTTCTGTATAGTAAAAATGAAATATATTAGCATTACAAAGAATAAAACATTGAACAAAATTTGCAAATTATGTGCTCAAGTATGTTTGACTTCAATTTCCAATCAGCAAAAATATTACTATCATTGCCATTGATCTATCTTAAACTCTGTTCCCTAGACCCAATAGCAATGAAGAAGTCACATGTAGTGAAAATGATACCACAGTGCTGGAAACTGCTCAAGTACAAATAGGACTCAGGTGAGTCACTACATACATTAAGATAGTTTCTACTGACCATTGTAAATATGTGATGTCTAATGCAGGTTTTTTTCTGTCATCTTCTAAACAGATATGATACAAAGAGCTCAAGTTTTGTGATAGTTATAATGCAGTTACAAAATCTTCAGGCTCTTTCAATATTCCCTGGTAACAAAATGTAAGTAAAATGATTTTTCGACAATGCTACTTTTTGAAGTCTAGGAATTCATTATTAAGCATTTGCATTTTCAGGAAATCAAAGTGCATTTATAACACACAGGTAGCAGGGAGCATAGATATGTCAGCTTAAATCTTCTTCCATTTTTTAAGTGCTGCAAGTGTGGGCTGCTAGAATGTGCATCCAACCAACCACCTTCATCTGAATTATCAGTGCTTTCATGAGCCTATTAGACATCTGCTGCAGTGGTGGGATTCAATTTTTGTTTTACTACTGGTTCTGTGGGCATGATTTGGTGGGCGTGGCAAGGGAAGGATACTGTAAAATCTCAGTCAGAAGGTGATATTTGCTGGTTCTTCGAACTATTCAAAATTTCCGCTACCGGTTCTCTAGAACTGGTCAGAACCTGCTGAATACCACCTCTGATCTTCTGGATAATTGGAACACAGGATATGATTCATTCTTAGCTAGGGCAGGAATGTCCCCTTCACCATTTTTATTTTATTCAAAAGATTAAAATACAAAATACAAAAAAAAATTAAACAGAGACAAAACAAAACTGGACAAAAACATTAAACAATGTGGTAAAAAATCCCCAAAGACAAAAAACCATATTCCCCCCCCCCCCNTTTCCCCCCCCCCCCGCTTGAACACTGACAAATCTATTATAACAATAATAGCTTCCCTCTACCTGTACAAAACAGGTCCAAAATTTATAACCTACATCTATTTGAAACCCAACTGACTTGCCATATATTACATATATGAAAGAAAAAAATAGTTAACAGGTTAAACAGCAGTGAAGTTAAAGTTCAAAGCACTCTATTAACAGTTATTGTTAATATTCATAGAAAGTCTGCACGGTTTCTTATTTACCACAAATAACTCTATTATCTCTGATCAGTCCAGGATCAAATATCCCTGTTTGTTTCTTAATAATGAAACCTTTCCTTAGATTTTTAATTGAGAACTTTCCCAACAATTGCATTTCATTTCCAAAGTTCATAAGTCTCTGTTATAAATATCTTTACAACATCCATTGTGAAATAATTCTTCTTGACAGGAATGAAAAGGATGGAAATTTGCCACATTAATATGTTCTTTTCTTTTTATATTTCTGGATTTTATCCACAATAGTTTTCTTCAAGTCTTGCTTTGCTTTTATAGTTTATTCTGTAAACCATGGGTCCCCAACCCCCTGGCCACAGATCAGTATCAGTGGTCTGGAAGGAACTGGGCCACACAATCAGTGGGCATGCAAGCAAAGCTTTATCTGAGCATTGTAGGATCTAGATTGCGCATGAAACCATCTCTTCCCCTCCAATGTGTGGAAAAATTGTTTTCTACAAAATTGCTCTCTGGTGCCAGAAAAGTCTGAGAATGGCTGCTGTAAAGGATGACTGCATATCACTGAACCACATGAAAATGTATGCAGTTTCTGATTAGAAAAAAACCTTGACCAATTTAAGATTTTCCTTTTCCCTGAAAATCTCTTTCTTATTCTTCCTTTCAGTCTTTTTCTTCAGTCCATACAGGTAGTCCTTGACTTATGACTGATTGCTTCATGAATATTTATATTTAAGATAGCCACAGAACAAGTGGTTTATTGCTGTAAAGCACCTTCCAGATATTATAAATGATTGCACTCTCCCCTCCCTGTGATCACATATTGAATACTTGGCAAAGAGCTGGTGTGGTGTCCTGTGGTTACCTGACCATAATTTCCTATGATTTTTGCAGGCTTCTGTCATTTCTACCATTTGAATGAATGGATTTACTTAAAGACCGCCATGTTCACTGACCCACAATGGGGGAAAATATCATGAAAACACTTCTGGTCACTTGTGAGTCTCAACTTATGAGTGTTATTAGATTATCAGATTTCCTCTCCCAAATGTAATCATAAGTTGAAGACTCCCAGTTCCATTTCCTTATTTCCTCAAACAAATAAACTTCTCTTCCACCTTGTCTGCTGTCTGCTGTGATAAGGTTTTTAAGATTTTAGGGATGTTTCCATGCTACTTCACAGCAACTGTCAAAAGTCAGGTAGGAAGGTGTCTAGCCAAATTAAAACAGAGTGAGATGGGTAAAACACATCAGCTTTTTAATCTTTTAAAATCATTAAGTAAAGAGCATTTTGACTTTTTGGCTTTTAATAGACTCCAAGAAATACTCTTTAAATAAAATCAATTTGATAGTGAGCAGAAAGTACTTCTTCAGAAGGAGCTGTTCTTAAACTGAACAAACTTTTGTGTTGGGTTTGAGATTTGCATGCTACCTGGAGACATTTTAAGCATTCATTATCTGAATGTCTGGGTTGTATTTGCATTTCAAAGAAAATACAGTTTCATTTTCTCATTTGAAGAGCAAAGCATGAAATTCTGTTTTTACTAGGAGCACTTATTTCAGCCTAGATAGTTTAATCTCTACAAATATTGATAATTGTGAGAACTACGATTTACACAGCAATATAATACAGGTCTGCTCCCCAACTTCATTTTACATTGGAAAATGTTTCAGGAGCTTGAAAAAAGATAGGAAAGCCACACATCTTCATTGGCATATGTTTGATTTTGTTTTCACATTCCCTTTTTTCTTTTCAACAATACATGAAAACTACCCCCATATTTCTAAATTATAGTGTGGAAAGAAGTAGCCATATCTTGATGAGATGTTGACACAGCATACCTCTGTCATTTTGACAATTGGAAAAGTAAAACCATGTGTTGTCTCTCATAAAATAGACATGAATCAAATTAAATTACTTCAGACAGATTGCTCACTGCCTAATCTCTGTCTAAGAAAACCGAACAAAGGGAAGCTCACCAATTCCATGAGTAATCAGTACTAGAGATGTTTCTCTTACTTGTTAGAATGTTTTTCTGACATTTAGTCAGAATCTGCCTTCATGTAATAATCAGTTCATTATTCTGTATCTTGCATCCTTTCAGTTATCTTTTTCTCAAGTTCATTCAAACTCTCTTCATTGAACTTACCTCCCACTTGGAAGTTTGAGAGTTCAGTCCTAGGTAGCAGCAATTTTTTCTCTCCTAGGGCTCAAAGAAAAAATACCTACTGCAAACAAAGGGCATCCGGCCAGTAAATGCTCAGCTCCATCCAGCCATCCTGAGTCTACCCCAAATTAAGGAATTATAGGGTTGTAAAAAAGGAGTGAGTTTTTTCATGCTTTGGGCATTACATTTTCACTGACGCCGCCTAAAATTGTATTTGTGTTTTTTACAGCTATATCACACTGCTGGATCATCTTCAGTTTGCAGTAAACTTTTTCAGAAGTTCTGTTGCTATCCTATAAACTCTGCATTTAATTTTTGCTTTCTAATTCCAACTAAAACATATTTTTATTTTATTTAGTAAATGATCAGCAACATAAGAAAGGAAGTATAAAAGGCAACAATTCCAACCAGGATTGACAGGGAGAATTGAATGCATTTGCTGTATATATCAGCAACTATAAAATAAATCAAGTATGATATATCTGAACATCCATATTACAATAATAATACTTATTTACATAACATAATAAATCTAATCTCATAAAACTATATTTAAAATATAGGTCTTTTAAAATTATTTAGAATTTAGCTACTGTGTGAGCGATGTCTGGATTTGGATCCTGGAGAAGATGGCGCACATAGAAATTATTTGCTCTTCAGAAAAATCTCTCTAATAGAGGGAGTATATGCATTGATCTGATGTCCCCACAGAACTCATAGCACAATAAGACAGGTCTTCAACTTTTCCATTGTCACATGTACACATTCACGTGCTATTGAGGTTTTATCATACCTGCCCTGCAGGAATGCTGAGAGGAGAAAACATAAAGTTCTTTCATTTCCCTCAGTATTTATAGGATGCAGAGTCTTGTGCTTCCTACAGAGATGTTAAAGTGACACAGAATACTATTGTAGCAATTCTTTGCACTATTGTTTATCATGAGCAGTACTGGCAGGAAAAGATCATTGTTAGTAGACTTGATAAGTCTTGGAAATTGTTCTGTCATGTTCCTAACCCTGACATCTGACAGATAGAAAACTTTACAGGACATTTGGTTGATTTGTCATACTTTTTTTTTAATTCCCTGTTGTGGTGAATCATTAAGTAATGTGATTCTTCTGGAGATTTACCCATAAACCCTCAGAGAATGTGCTTTCCTGCTGTTTTCAAGAAAGGAGGAAAGCATGTTTTGAAAACTGATTCACAATGTACTTGTTGTTGTAACTCGGGAACAAAGCTGGTAGAGCTGCTACTCTCACATAAGCATTGCTCCTATTGCTGTTGACTATGGCAGCAATGCTCTCACCTGTCAACGACTAGAGCATTGTGGAAATGAGGCAGGGACTATTCCTTCCCTTCCAATTTACAGATTCTGCTTGTTCTGTAAAAAGTCACTTGTATCTGTCAGGACCCACAACTTGCAATCAGCATTTGTGAATGTGAAATAAATAGAAACTCAAATTTAGTGTATCTGTGGAGGAAGGAAGAAGCTTATATTTCCTGCCTGTTGTCTCCCATCATTTTCTCTTCCTTAAATGAGAAAAATATTTTTATGTCATTTCTAAATAAGTATATTGCATAACATAATATGGAAAGAGGCTTTACAGTGAATTTAAGTTATCTTTCTGTTATTTTTCTTCTTACCTTTAGATATTTTAGACTTGCACTTCTTCCACCTTCAACTGACATCAGCTGTCTATTCCGTACAAAGTTCCATCCTGCTACTGAACCTCTTTTATTTAGTGAGATGTTCAGAACAGTTCTTTCCCAGGCAGTCTTGCAGAAAAAAACTTTGAGAGTAGATATCTGCTCTGTCAGTAAAAGTCACCAAGAAGAATGTCTAGTAAGTATCATTTAATATGATAATTGGTTTTATTTTGATCTTTTTCACCCTTCTTGTGAATGTACAAGAGTCTTTTGAGCAATGTATTAACAATCTTTATAGGTCTGGGCATAGTTGTCTTTGATCCTAAGTGATTCTTCTTGCCACTTTCATGAGAACTATACTTCCTAAAGATTTGAATAGCAAGGCCCTAGTGTAAATATTTCAGCAGGGTGGTTTAAATGTGATTTCCCACACTTGCAGTTCATGTTTTGTTTCCTATGCTATGTTTTGCTTTGTTCCTAGGCTTGTGCTCTGGGCTGGACTAGAAGCTACAGCTAATCTAATATATAGAAGCTCAACTGCTGATTAGAATACTGTAGATACATCACACCTATACCAAAACATCTGCATTACCTGTTGTTCTCCTACCAAATAGATTCAAGATGATGAAATTAGTATTAGTCCTAAAAAGGGAGCATGTTGTCTTAGCATCGTTATGTATGTAACATTCCTGGTACTTAATGTTCTTGAGGCAAGGTCCTGCATTTCGTACCATACGTAGCATAAGTAAATCTTCTCAGCAGTCCTCTGCAGAACATCTCTCCAATGCAGCCACTTAAGTACTTCTTTAAAAATCTATTCTTTTTTTTTAGGGAGCTTTTCACCAACCAACTTGTTTTTATTAATATTTTTAGTCCTTTTAATAACTCGTGTTCTAGCACTTTTTAGTAGCATTAACTCTTTCTGGTATTATTCATTTCTGGTAAATGAAAAATGGCATACAAATATTTCAATAAATAGAAATAATTGAATTTACTTTCCTTGCCCCATTTACTTGAGAGGCTAAATGCTTGAATAGTTTTTCACACTCAAGATAATGAAGGAAGCACTTCTGATGCCACTGCAGAGAAAAACTGCAAGGCTTTGCTTGTTATAGTTTCATTTAAATGAGGAAAGGGAGAAGATAAATATTTTTTCAGTGGGTTTTATGATGATGCAATTTCCTGGGTTAATATTTATTGTGGTTAACCTTTTCAAAGAGCAGTCAGGACATACAATTTGGCCAATTGAATGTCTATAACTTCCATCCATCCATAACTGTGCTTAATTTATTTGAAAGATTTTGCAGTGACTTTGGTCCATGGAAACTATGGTTATTATTTTTGACAAGTGGTATTTCAACCAAATATTCACCAGGAAATTTAACAATCCCATGCTTGGGATTTCTCATGTGAGGGCATTGAGCCTAGGATCTCATTTATGCAAAACTTGTATCTGACTTCAGTGGCAAAGGTGCATCCAGTGAAAATGTTTTTTTACTTCTTGTACATAACATTATCATACCTAGAAGCAGACTTGCTATTTTTCTTAGAATAGAATTATTCCTACCTGTAATTGATTGTAAAAGGGAAGTGTAATGATCAATAATTTCAGACATAGGCAATATAAATTGATGGTGTCCAAAACATTTTTATACAATAAAGCTAACAAAAACTCTAGATATGAGCTTACATTTTCTTTTCTTGCATATAAAGCCACTTTTTTTCCTCATGAATAAGATGGACTGAAGCCAACTGTATTTTGCCTCAGGCATTAACCTAGCCAGTGCTTTCTCCTGCATCGATCTGTTGCACTGATTAGATGTATAGTGTATAACTCTGTTTTCTTTTTGGATATGTATTGTATGTCTGATCTGTAATTCATTAAATGGTCTGTTTATTTTGATTTAAATAAACCTCTTAAACTTCCCTTTTAATTCAGATTGAGCAACAAGTAAGAACAAAACAAAAAATTTACCAAATAAATTCACAGGACAAATAATAATTTCATAATCTTTTCTGTTTTCATGTGTAACTCCTGACATGTGCCTCTTGGCACTTTAATGCTTTACATCCTTTTATCTTACAATCCAAGGACTCTTGTGCCCTTAATCCCTCAAGATTTATCATGAACCAGAATTACTTTAACACTTGTGCCAACTGCTCCAAGTAAATTCCATTCATCTTCCCTCTTTCTTTATCTTTGTGCTTTCCCTTCACTTTTCATTTTAAAACATGTTTCTGAAATTTCCCTCTTGAGAGATAGATGAATCCTATTCATCAGGCTTTTATAGAATGGGTACCTCACACATTGCATTATAACCATAATAGAAAAGATCACTCTGCATCACGTGGAAAGTCTTCCTTACCTAATACTTATAAAACTTAGTTGCATTGTTATTTGACTTCAATTGTAATATTAGTCTTAAATGCTATATTTTAATGCAAAAGATATAAATAAATAATTGATGTTTTAAATAATTCTAATGGAAAAAAGGCTTTGGAGAATAATTTTTGATTGCTGAAGCAAACATTTCAATGGTATCATTTGTTTTTACATAACTTAAAATTCTGTAACAAATATACATTGTTTTGTAGGGTGGAATCCAGATAAGTCTGGGAGATGTGTCCTTTTCAAATGAGCTATCTACTCTGTGGTATAATTTGCTATCTTCTAAACTCACTGCTGGAAAAAGGCATGTGAAGCCAAAGAAGTATTCAGTCTTTGTGGCAGCCAATCCATCACCTGGTTCCTTGGTAAGCTGATTGCTAGGAAAAACAGTGGCACCAGTTAAATAGTTGTGCTACATTATTATGTATAGCCTCAAGTTGCTATATGTCTCATTATCATAAATAGAAGTATAATTAGGCTTCCAGTTGACTTTTCTGCTTGCAGCAATGGCTAAACAAACAATGAACATTATAAAAGAATTGCTAAATCTTGATTATGAGAAAAGCAATAAGCCAAAGTTTCTTGTCAAAATGTATTGCTGAAAAACAGAAGCAAATGCAGTCAAGCTTCATTATAAGAAACAGCATGTTTACCCTAACATTCAAACATTATTTGTTGAAGTACAAGGGAATCAGGTGTAAAATGCATATTGCCACATTAAACTTCTTTTGTTTGTCAGTAGTTTGCTCACTTGTGTAATAAAATGATTAAGGGGTTTGAGAGGGCTGGAGAAACTCAGATTCTTAAATATCTTCATAAATGATCCAGATGTGGGTCTAGAAAGGGAATTCATAAAAATTTGGAGATGACATTAAGCTGGCAGAAATAGCCAACACACCAGAAGACAAGCTCAAGATCAAATAGATCTTGACAGGCTTGAACACTGGTCCCTATATAACAAAATAAAATTCAGCATAGATAAAAGTAAGGTTCTACACTTAGGTAAGAAACTGTATAGATAAAGGTTAGGTGAAACTTGCCTTAGTGCCAATAATTTTGAGAGGGATCTTGGACAGTCATTTAAATATGAGCCAGCAGTATTATGCAATAGCCAAAAAAGCCAATGCAATCCAATGTTCCAAGATTTGAGGCCATTAAACTATTTTCCAAAGCGCCAAAACACAAGACTAGAAACAGTGGATGGAAACTAAGGAGAAGCAACATAGAACTAAGGAGAAATTTCCTAATAGTGAGAGCGATCAACCAATACAACAACCAGCCTTCAGAAATTGTGGGTGCTCCATCACTGGAGGCTTTCAGAAAGAGACTGGACAATCATTTATCTGAAATGGTGTAAAGTCTCCTACTCGATCAGGGAGTTGTACTAGAAGACCTCCAAGGTCCCTTCCAACTCTATTATTCTATGTTCTATGTTTCGTTGTGGGAAAACATTGGAGGAAAGAATGCTATGTATACCACTGTGAGTTCCTAGAGGAAAGATGAAATATCAATCACTCAAATAAATAAATAAATAAATCCCCTCCTCTCCGTGGCAACCCCTCAAATACTGGAAGACTGCTATCATGTCTCCCCTGGTCCTTCTCTTCACAAGACTAGCCATGCCTATTTCCTGTAACCATTCTTCATATACCTTAGTCTCCAATCCTCTAATCATCCTGGTTGCTCTTCTCTGTACTTTTTCTAGGATCTCAACATCTTTTTTATAATGTGGTGACCAAAATTGGATGCAGTACTCCAGGTGAGCCTTACTAAGGCTTTATAGAGTGATATTAGTACCTCACTTGATCTCAATTATATCCCTCTGTTCATGCAACTTAGGATTGTATTAGCTTTTTTGGCTGCTGCTGCACACTGCTGGCTCATATTTAGCTGGTTGTCCATTAAGACTTCAAGATCCTTTTCACAATTACTGCTATTGAGCCTGGTTTCACCCAGTCTATATATGTACTTTTGTTTTTTCTTGCCTAAGAGTAAGACTTTACTTTTCTTTACATTGAATTTCATTTTGTTAAATACAGCCCAGTGTTCTAGTCTGTCAAGATCCACTTGGATCTTGAGCCTATATTCTTGGGTGTTAGCTATTCCTGCCAGCTTCGTAACATCTGCAAATTTGGTAAGTTCCCTTTCTATTCCCTCATCTAAGTCATTAATGAAGATATTGAAGAGTACTGGACCTAAGACGGAACTTGTAGCATCCCACTGCTTACTTCCCTCCATGTAGACTTAGACCCATTAAGGACTACTCATTGAGAATGGTTTGTCAGCCAGTTGTGAATCCATCTGGTGGTGATGCTATCTATTCCACTTTTTTCTAGTATACCAAGAAGTAGGTTGTGATCGACTTTGTTGAATGCCTTGCTGAAATCTAAATATATTATGTCCACAGTATTTTGCTGGTCTACTAATTTAGTCACTATNTGTTGAATGCCTTGCTGAAATCTAAATATATTATGTCCACAGTATTTTGCTGGTCTACTAATTTAGTCACTATGTTGAAGAATAATTGCTCTTCCAAAATGCTATTTTTCTTCTGGCAAGCAGCTGATTATTTTTTTCACAGAATGTAATATTCATAAGTATTTATGGTCTACTCTATTTTCCCCATTTTAATATCATTATACTTGAGCACCTATTCCAAACAACTAAATGTAGGTTAATATAGTACTTCATTTACACCAGACTTCAAATCAGTGAATATATTTTTCTGTTTCCTTTGAATGAAAGTGAGTGAAAACAAAATATTGTTTTAATGAATGTACATGCAAAATCTAGGTCATATGAATCTCATAACATAGATAATTCCCAGTTTTAAACTGGAAAATCAATTGAAAGATCTGGATTAATGATTTGTAAGCGTCAGAGACCAATATAACCTGTTGCTTTTGCCTACAAATTGTGAATTAGAACTTAGTCTTTAGAGATCTGCATGTCAGTATTTTTGTTGCTATGTCATTTTTGAAAAGAATTTTATTTATTATATTCAAATATAAAGTTTTGCTATAGGTCTGATTTTCACAATATATGTAATGAATTCTAAGATGATGTCATGCAGCAATTCAAGGTTTAAATCAGTCTTGAGTGTTTCATGATGTAATCCACTCTCTGTAAATACTTGTGTCCTTGTTAAATTTAATCTGAAAGGTTTCAGCAGCTTTGTGATTTTCTGGGCTCAGTCCATGTACATAATCTTTACAGATCAGGTGTATTGCTGGCATTACTTCTTACATATTTTAGTACAAGAAGAGCTGCTTTCCATGTCTTTGTTAGGATGTGGTCTCAGCATTGTTGGAAAGGACATCAGCTGAGCTGCAAGCTGTAGAACAAGAATTGGCAGAGAAAGAAGAGGAAGGGGACGAGGAGGAGGAGGTGGAAGATGAGGAAACACAGGATACCCAGGAAACACAAAGTTCTGAGGAAGATTGGTAAGCTGAACTCTTTTTATTTATTGGTTATTCACAAAATAGCGTTTAAAAATACGAGGCATAAAAAAGAAAAATACAGAAAATGCTGCTTGTTCTCCATAGTAAGTAGGTAAGAAAAATAGGAAGAAAACCTATTATTCCTTAGGCAATTTAGGGAGTAATATTTTTTCCACTGTTTTGTTCAGTGACAGAAACACAACACAAATATTATAGGGAAAGCAACAACGAAAATGCACCTTGGAGAATGGAGCCATGTTGTTGTCCCCAATTCAATGTGTGGGTTCTGTGTTCCAAAGGATACAGCCTGGTGAATATGCATAATCATTCTTCTTAAATAGCCCAGAAAGTAAGGAGAGAATGCATCTAGCTAGAAAAATATAGATGATATGCAAAAAGTATGAACTGGGGATGGATCCTGTCTTTATTTTGCTTTTGTTATCATGACAGCGGTCCTTCCTCTATTTTTGATCAGAACAAAGATTCATATAACATCTTACTTCTGGTAAGTTTAGGCTGGGCATGAAGGCAATAGACTTTTCTTGCTTCTTCTCTTCTAAGAAATGCTTATTGGCAGAATTTGTCTCTGAAAATGTGAATCACTTGTTTCAAAGCAGCCTTTTGTTAACCACTGTTTGGAATGTGGATCTTTCATGAAACATATAATCCAATATGTGTCAATATACTTGAATTAACAAGTTTTTATGCAGAAACATCCTAGCTTTTTTTTTTTTTAATTTATCATGTGGAGAATTAACTGTGTTAAAAAATACAGGTGCATGCAATACTTTAAGTCACTTTGGTCAAAATGTATGTTTTAATGAATCCCTAAGTGAAAAAAAGCTGTCATAATCTCAACATGATATCATTCTTCAAATTTCAATGCAGTCCTACCATTTGTATGTTGCATATTCAGAGTAAAAAAAAAAAAAGATATGTGACAGGTGCAGATGTTTCATTAATAGTTGATTCAATTTTTGGATCTTTTTACTATAAAGTTTTTGAAGGTGATTGACTTATTGGGCTATAATTAGCTGAGTGAGAAATTTCCATAGATGAATGGTTGGTCTGACTTTCTATCCACTCAGAATATTGTTGTTATTTTATCTATTTTCAATATCCATGGACTCTGTTAGATATTTACATATATGCCCTGATTGGTTGGCCTGTGGCAGCGGGAAATTGAAGAGCTGTCACTGGTTGCAGCCGCAGCAGCCTGGAGTAAAAAAGGAGTTGCCGTGGCTGCTGTTCTTTGTTCTGAACAATATAATAAAGAAATTTAAATGATCGGAGCCTCCCCATTTTTTTTTCGCCCACAATCTAACGATCTAGTGATCAGGATGGGTTCCTAAGAGAAGCAGGAGTGCAACAACGTGGCTAGCTAACTGGACAAAGAACTCAACATGACAGGGAACAATACACCACCCGCACCATTCGACCTGACGACCAAGAATTGGGAGACCTATGTCGATCGTTTCCAGATGTTCCCAGAAATCAGCAATCTGGTAAATATTATGGAACAGAGGAAAAGAGCAGTTTTCCTCACGCATTGCATCCCCACCGTATTCAAAATGGCTAAGGCCCTCGCAGCCCCAAGCAATGTAAAGATGATGGCCTGACCAGATCTAGAAAGAATTCTGAGGGCACATTACACTCCCCTTGTATCCAGCCTGGTCAAAAGACACGAGTTCTACAGGAGAGATCAGAAGGAAAGAGAGAGTATCAATGATTTCGTTGCTAATCTGAGGGACATTGCCAGGGCATGTGAATTCCTGAATGTGGATGAGGCAATGAAGCATCGTGTAGTCCTGAGACTGAGAGACCTAAGATTATAGAGCTGGCTTCTAACAAAACCAAAAATAACACTAAAGGAGGCCATTGAGGAAGCAGCAACAGTAGAAGCGTCACAGAAGTCCATCGCAGCTATGAGGAAAATGAATAAGAATCAACAACCCCCCCAAAAGGACACCACGAGAACCTTGAATCCGGGTCGGGGTTAGCAGACAATGAAGAAGTGAATCAACTTCATCCTGAACGGCACCAGAAAAGTCAAGAAAGTATAGGTTGTATGGATTGTGAAAGAAATCACCCTAGATCAGAATGCCAGTTCAGCATTTGCCAATGCTGCGAGCAGAAGGGGCACATCGCAAGAGCATGCTGAACATTCAAGCCAAACAACCAAAGACCAAGACAAGGTACTCCCCCAGGAAATCGGGAAAATCAAACTGAAAACCGTGGGAGTCAAAACAGCAGAGATCGATGGAATCATGACTTCTTGCTTCTTGCTTGTGGTCTGTCTGTCTGATCTGTCATCTTGAGTCTTATGCAGTGAAGACTGCGTCCCTCAAGCCAGGACCTGGCAGCAGGGGTGAGGCTACGGAGGGCAGTCCATCCCTCCTGCCAGGCGATGGATGGTGCAGTCCTCTACCAGGTGATCTGCTGTCTGTATTTCCCCACAGTCGCATCTGTCTGTCTCTGACAGTTTCCACTGGTGCAGGCATGCCTGGAAGTGCCGACTCCAGTGCGGAGTCGATTAAGGCGACACACCAGTCCTTTCGTGGAGAGGTCGCAGCCAGAGGGATAAGATGTAAGTGGCAGCATGTTAGTGAGTCTGCCTGCAGGCTGTTGCTCTTTCCATTTGTTTTTGAGCCAGGCCTTCCGACTGAGGTTCCTGTTCTTCTGAGGAGAGGGCTTGTGCAGTCCTGATAAAAGGCTTCCTGCTTTTGAGGCGCTGTCTAGGGAGGGCAGGAGTGGCATCTTGGCTGTGGAGGGGATGGTGTTCTACCGTGTCAGCCTTCAGTGCTGCCTGTCTTGTAGCGGCTTCTCTTCTGAGGTGATGGGGTGGAATGCCTGCTAGTACATGAAGCTGGTGGGTGGGGGTTGGTTTCAAGCAGCCTGTGATGGTGCGGAGAGCAGAGATTGAGTTGGGGTCCACTCTCTTAGTGGGGCAGCTACGCCCCCAAGCAGAGACACAGTATTCCGCTGGAGCGTAGACAAGGGCGAGGGCGTGGAGCGAGGGTGGTAAAATCGGCTCCCCCGTCATGGCCACATAGTCTGCGTAGAAGGCACACTCTGGCAGATGCTTTCCCAGCTCATTCAATGCATGGTGACGGAAGGTGAGATGCCGGTCGAGTTTCACTCCGGAGGTAAGTTGGAGTAGCACGAATGGAAGATCGGTTCTTGAAGTTTGACATGGAGTTGGCGGTCTGCTTCCTTGTTATTCAGGTGGAACACAGAGAGAGATGGTCTTTTGTGCATTAAGTTTTAGTCGCCATTGGTGGTAGTAGGTCTGACGAGTCTGCATATCTTGGGTGAGGGTGTGTTCAGCTTCTTCAAAGGAGTTTGATGTGGAGAGAATAGCCAGATCATCAGCGTAGGCATATTTACAGCTGCTGATGTGGGGGATATCTGCTGTGTACAGGTTGAAGAGTGCCGGTGCAAGAACGGACTTGGGGGACGCCGTTTCTTGAGGGTCCTTGTTCTGCTCGATGCGTCGTCAATGATTACTTTAAAAGCAGCGGTCTAAATGATGTTTTGGTGATGGCTTGAACCATCTGTCTGTCTTGTAGTGCTTGATGGAGCTTGAGGGTAAGTCCTCGATGCCAGACTGTGTCGTAGGCAGATGAGAGGTCAATGAATACAGCTCCACATTTCTTCCTGTCCTCGAAGGCAGCTTCGATTTGGGTTGGTTGCTGCAAGCACTTGGTCTTCAGTGCTACGCCCTTTCCTGAAGCCTGCCTTGTTATCATGGTAGGAAATGCTCAAGGATAGGCTCTATCCTGTTTAGAATGAGTCGTTCGAACAGTTTCAGGGGCACCGACAGAAGTGAGATGGGGCGGTAGCTCTTAGGGTCATTTCTAGGTTTGTTCGGCTTTAGAATGGCTACAACAGTGGCCTTCTTCCACAGCAGGGGACTTTGGCATCAGAGAGGCATCGTGACATGAAGTGTCTGAGCCAGTTCATTAAGGCGAGGGCCAATGTGTAACAGTTGTTCTGGCGTGGATGTTGATCAGGGCCAGGGGCTTTCCCATGCTTGAGAGTGCCTAAGTCCTTTTTCATTTCAGAGATGGTGAAGGCTGCTGTGAGACCACGATCAGCAGATGGACTGTTTCTCATTTCTTTCAGTTTGTTGTTAACATCGCGGGAGAAGTCCTTGTCAGGGAAAGGATATCTTCCGTTGTTGATGAGAGTACGTGCTATTGCATGCTGGGCGTGACGGGGCAGGCCTTTTTCTTGGTTGTCCTCCCAGTGAGTCTGTTGATTAGTTGCCAAGCTTTCCGGCTTGGCAACTAATCATGGAATCATGACTGGAATCATGAGCCGAGCACAAAGAGAAGTGAAACGCACTGGATGGTAATCGTGGGCCACTCAAGCGTACCAAATGCCAAGAAAGTACATGTTCATGTCACAATAGAAGGTGAACCATGTAAAATGGAAGTGGATTCCTGATCTCTTCTATCAATGGTGTCGTGGGACACCATCAAAAGAATATTTCCCCAACTGACAAAAATACAACTGAAGAAACAAAAAATAACCCTAAAGGACTATAAAGGGAACAAGATTCCAGTCATTGGCATTGGAGAATTCAGAGTAACCTTCCAAAATTACCCTGGGATCCTTCTTTTAATTGTGGTCGACAGGGACCAGCCAAGTCTGCTGGAGCTCGAGTGGTTCAAGCCATTGGGAATTGAATTCACTGGCATCCACAGCATCACTGACAGCGAGTGGGAGGACCAACTGACTGAGAAATTCCAGGATGTTTTTGATGGAAAACTAGGCAAGTACTTGAGGTCCCCTATTTCTTTTAATCTAGACCCAAATATTGCCTCTATCATACTAAAAGCAAGGTGAGTTCCATTCGCAATTAAACCAAAAATAGATGAGCAGTTAGACGAGCTCATTTCCCAAGGGATTCTAGAACTCATCGATCATGTGAAGTGGGAAACCCCAATAGTCACCCCTATAAAGTCAGATGGATCTCTGTGCATTTGTGCTGACTACCGCGCAACCCTTAACCATGCTTTACAGCAGAGTGCGTACCCTGTCCCATTGGTGCAACACCTTTTGCACTCCTTGGGGTGGTGAAAGATATTCACAAGGTTAGATCTTGCACAAGCCTACCAGCAATTACCGGTAGACGCTGAAACGGTGGAAACACGGACAATTGTGAAACACAGAGGGACTTTTAAATGTAACCGTTTGCAATTTGGGGTGAACGTTGCCCCAGGACTATTTCAGAGCCTCATGGAACGCTTACTACATGGACTAAAGGGGGTGGTGCCTTATTTTGATGATGTCCTCATCTCAGCCGAGAACAAAGAGCAATTACTGGATTGTTTGAGGGAAGTTCTCAAGTTCAAGGAGGTGGGGCTTAAAGTAAAAAAAGAAAAATGCCAGCTAGCAGCTGATAGGGTGGAATATCTGGGGTTTTCAATAGACTGCATCCACCCCATGGACAGTAAAACCAAAGCAATCAAGGATGCCCCCAGACCAAACAGTAAAACTGAATTACAAGCTTTCCTGGGGCTGATTAACTTTTACCAAATATTCTTACCACAGAAGGCAACTGTGGCAAAACCACTCCACAGACTGCTTGACAAGAAAGCAGCCTGGGTTTGGGGGACTTAGAGAAGAGGCAGCATTCAAAGAAATTAATAATTTAATTACATCAGAACGTGTACTGATTCAATATAATGAGACTTTCTCGATAATAGTAACTTGCAATTCATCACCATTTGGGGTGGGCGTGATACTCAGCCACCTTTTGCCAAATGGAAAGGAAGACCCAATAGCATTTTATTCAAAGACATTATCGAAACCTGAACAGAATTATAGCCAACTAGACAAAAAAGTATGAGCTATGGTCACTGGAATCAAGCTATTCCACAAATACATATATAGATGGAAGTTCACATTGGTCACAGGCCACAAACCCCTTTTGGGCATCATCGTGGGGGATAGAGCCACCTCAAACATCATGTCCCCCAACATGACCCATTGGATAGAATTCTTATCTGCATACGATTACAACTTGATCTATAGACCAGGAAAAGAGATTAATCATGCAGATGGATTAAGCAGATGTTCCCTGTCCATCGAGGATGAGGATCCAGCACCAACCACCACTACGCTCCTGATAGAGACAGTTCAACGAACACCAGTCACAGCAGCCGATATCGCGAGAGCAACAGTGAAAGACAGAATTCTGTCATGCTTTTTGAACTGGGTAGGGAGGGGGTAGCCCAAACAGGAACAAACTGAAGAAACTAAACCTTTCAAAAACAGACAAACTGAATTATCCATACTGAAAGGTTGTGCATTATGGGGTGATCAAGTTATAATTCCAGCCATTTTAAGGAATGATATATTGGAGATGTTGCATGCAGAACATCCGGGGATAGTTAAAATGAAATCATCAGCAAGGAGCTATGTGTGGTGGCCAGGGATGGATAAAGAAATAGAGGCCTGGGTCTCCACCTGCCAGAATTGTCAGGAGAACCGACCAGCACCACCCATAGCACCGAAACATGAGTGGGAATCACCCAGGGGACCACCCTGGTCAAGAATACATATCGATTTTGCAAGACCAGTAAGGGGACACACGTTTCTTATCATTGTGGATGCATATTCTAAATGGCTGGAAGTCAGCATCATGCAGTCCATTACAACAGAGACAGTAATAAGAACCCTAAGGAAACTATTTGCTACACACAGCCTTCCAGATGTAATAGTATTCGACAATGACTCTCAATTCATAACCACCACAGTTTGAGGAATTCCTAGCACAAAATGGGATACAACATGCCCTCTCAGCACCTGGACATGTATCCATGAATGGATTGGCTAAACAGATGGTCTGGCACATGAAAGAAACACTTCAGAAACTAGGGCCAGGGGATGTGCAAGCAAAAGCCGATAAGTTATTAAGTATACAGCACATAACACCTTGCACATCAACAAATAAAAGCCCCGCAGAACTTCTTATGGAAAGGAAACTGAGATCACAATTAGACAGAGTACACCCCAATTACACACCAGAAAGACTACTAGATTCATCCAGCAAATGCCGAAATTTCAAAACGGGTGATTCAGTATACGCTAAAAATCTAACGGGTACCATTATGGGTACCGGCAATGGTGGTACAAGTAACAGTGCCTTGTTCATACAGAGTCGAGACAATTGAAAGCAGAAGTTGGAGAAGACACATTGAACAACTATGGAGCCAGGGGTCAAAGGGAACAAAGAGGGAGGAAGGGGGAGACCCTTCACACATGTACATTACAGAGAAGAAGGGGGAGACACTTCACACTCAGCCAACAATAACAGAGGAAGGGGAACACCCCAACCACCCAGACCACATAAGAAATAACATAGAACAGGCCCTAACAACTACACAACCTCAACAATTAAGAATAGCTCTGGAAGAACCGAACGGAAGTAGCAGACACTCACCAGACACACATAGGCAGCAACAAACCAAGGAAGGAAGCAAAAGGGCAGCATCTAGTGGAAGTAGAAAGGCTGCCATGACAAGAAAATTCCAGGAGGTTCCACGGAGGGGAACAGGAGAGGCAATAATCCCATCCAAACAGCTTGGAGACCAACCCATGACTGAGCTGTGCAGGTGTGGTTGCACCCATAAGAGTCCCGCCTGTTTATGTGATTATGTACAGTAGATGGAACAGGATTGGGTGAGCTGGACCAGGTGGGGAGGGGTGTTAGATATTTACATATATGCCCTGATTGGTTGGCCCATGGCGGTGGGAAATTGAAGAGCTATCACTGGTTGCAGCCGCAGCAGCCTGGGGTAAAAAAAGGAGTGTGCTGCAACTGCTATTCTTTGTTCTGAATGATGTAATAAAGAAACTTAAATGATCAGAGTCTCCTGCATTTTCTCTCCCCCACGATCGAACAGTCTCCGCTGTGACTATGTGAAAGTGCTATATCTATCTCCAGAAGTAACCTTAAATATCAAATTTACATTTAATTTTATGATGTTCTAACACAGAAAATTTATAACAGATCCTTCTGCTTTTTCCAAAGAAAAGAATATTGAAACCATAGAAATGTTTCAGGAAGTTTACCTCTGGCCAACATAAGTTGTTGATAATGACACATTATGAATATAGTATGAATATTAGGTTCCAAATATGCTGGTATTTTATTTTGCAAATACCTTAGTAAATTAAGGGTAGATTTGTTCTTACAGGGTAGGAATACTGGCAGAAGTATCCAGAGAAATGAATGAAGAGGAGAATAAAATTAAAGAGACCAAAGAAGACAAATGCACAGATAGCAGGAGAATGAGCTTTAATTTGGAACAGGCAGGTGGTACTGAATATAAGAAAGACAGTAACTTTACAGAAGTGGATCTCAACAAAGAAACAATAGTGTCCCCAATACTGGTGAATATTTTAAATTATATTTTCTATAATGCCCAGAATGCCTTTTATAGCTGAGCCATATTTGTCATCGCAAACTTCTCAAAAAGTTTTCAGTTAAATGTACAAACTTAGTATAGCATTTAATATATGTAGTGATTTTGAGTCGGTACTTTACAGACTTGGAAATGTTTTTGTTGCATAGCACAAAAAAGAGAAACAACAAAGAAAAAAAGTCCTTAGAGCAGCCACAGAAAAATATTTAGCTTGCTAGTTAACATTTAATGCTTATTTGTTCGATAATTCATGTTTAATAATGGATGTTTTAAATATTTAATAAGTTATTTAATGTTTAAATTATACTAGCATACACACTTAATATTTTTATTTTTGCAACTGTTTTGAAGTTTTAATAACAAGGGCCAAGCTCTTAAAAACAGTGCTGGGGGTGGGGGTGATTATATATATGATGAATGGATGAATCAGTTCATTTTCAGTGCATGAACTATAAATTTTGTTCTTTTGTAAATCTGTTATGCCCTACTCCCTCTTTCAAGTGAATTTTTTAAAAAAATAATCATATAAAAATCTGTATTTAAATATTTATATTGGCTACCTTTTTCTAAAAAACACCCCAGTATTTTATATGATTTGTGATTTTTTTAACCCTGGAATTTAGACTGCAATACAACATTTAGAAAATTATGGAAATTGAAATTCACCAGAAAGTGTGAATTAATTTGTTTCTCTTCCAGTGTACATTGTTCAGGCATTCAGTATGCTAGAATACTGATATTTAATATCAGTATTATCAATACTGATATTTAATCCAAGAAACATATTACAGGAAGTCTTTGACTTGCGATCATCATTGGGACTAGAATTTCTGTTGCTAAACAAGGCACTGTTTAAGTGAGTCGTGCCCAATTTTATGATCTTTTTTGCCATCGTTGTTAAGTGAATCATTGCAGTTAAGTAAATCATGCAAGAGATTCTGGCTTCCCCCATTGACTTTGCTTGTCAGAAACTGGCTTGGAAAGCCATAACTGAGGATCACCTGGCTCCAGGATTCTGTCAAATATAAATACGGGTTGCCAAGTGTCCAAATGTCAGTTACATAACCATGAGAATGCTGTGATGACTGTAGGTATGAGGACCAGTTGTAAGTCACTTTTTCAATGCTGTTATAACTTTGAGCATTCATTAAACAAGTGGTTGTAAATTGAGGACTATCTGTAAAAAATGAACAAGTTGCTTTTAATTTAATAAGTCTGCCTACCCAGTTAAACAATATACATGATTTTTTTTAAAAAAACCATTTATAGAATAACTATTACTGGCAGACACCATTATAGGAACAGATCTTCCCTTCTCTTAAATAAGGGAATAATTTCTAAGATGGTGCCTGGCTGGAAATACTAGAAACTACAATTTCAATATATCAAGATCCACTGAAGTATAATTGTTGAGATATTGGATTTGGAATAGGGAAACTAGGAAACTAGATCTCCACTTCCCACTCCTCAAATGTCTTATTATTACAGCCTCCCTACAGTCACATGATCAAAATTCAGTTGTCATAAACATATGTTTGACAACTAGCATATTCATGACAATTACAGGGATCATGTGATCACCATTTGCGACCTTTCCGGTTGTTTCTGATAAGCAAAGTCAGCAAAGGAAAATCTATTTGCTTTTTGATTGCATGGTTTGCTTAAAGATCATGGTGATTTGCTTAATGACCATGGCAAAAAAAAATGAATTTGGGCATGACTCACTTAACAACAAACAGCTTAGAAACAGAAATTCTGGTCCCAATTGTGGCTGTATGTCAAGGACCACCTGTATAATGGGAAACACTTGAAAAGTTTAGAAGTCTAATTCAAGAATTGAAATTAGTTTAGTCAAGTTTTTTCTTTGGGAAAGGCAGTAGTCAAAAATAGAGTTCAAGTATTCATACAAAAGTCCTACATTCAGTCCATGTGTAACTAGTGAAGATTCTTCATGAAACCCTGGATAGCCATTGCCAGTTAAGATGAAAACCACAAGGTCCCAGCCATTATGTCAATGACAAGAAATGTTGGAAATTGTAGTTCAACAGCAGAAAGTCTACAGATGCCAGACTATGATGCTGAATGAGACAGTTTCATTGCTTTCTATGTTTTTATGTGTTAATTGCTATTTTGCCAGTATAATTTCATCACTTCCGAATAAGACATTCCTAAAAGTGCAATAGCAATCACCATTTAAAAGAAAACCTAGAGATTTGTTTGATTAGAATAAATTCATTTTAGGAATCCTGAAAGGAATATTTTCTAGTATATGATGCTTTGGCTAGTAAAATATGCAGTGTGTCCCAAATAAAAGAAAGATTTTTGTGGAGCAATAAATGCATGTCTACTTTTTTTTTCTTAAGAAATTAAAGTATTTTGAGCCTTGGGGTTTTTTGGCTTGAATTTAGCTTATTTGTGTCATAATGGCACAAATTTATATAACTTAAGCAGATTTTGGTTTTTAGTATTCAAAATGATGTATAATATATCCACAGGTTGATAGAGAAACAAATACAGAAGATAGGATTGAGTATGTAGCTATACAACCCAAGGACAAAGCCAGCCTGAAGTCTCAACAGCATCCTTTTGTCAGAAACAGCATGATAGTACGTTCACAGACGTTCTCTCCAGGCGAGCGGAACCAGTACATCTGTAGGGTAAGATAAAGAGTGTTCTCAGTGAACTCTTGCTAACTAAAGACTCATTTAATTTCTTTGGCAGTGGCTTATTGCTGGCAGTGGGCCACCTCTACAGAACTTAGTGTCCATCTGCCAGCTGCGAGGCTATGAAAATTATTGCTTTCACCTATAAAATAATGTGTAACTTTACACATGGATGTTAGCATTAATCTTTTTGTATAAAGCTAGAATAAAGTTGTCGCAATTAACATTCCTTCACTTCCCCCCCTTCCACTTACTGACATGCAAACACATGGTTTGAACAGGATGCTAAGGCATGAATTGTTTAACCATGATTTACTGAAGACAATCGCAATTGACTGTGTTTGCACCATATGCTACATTTAGTGGAATATATGAACCCAGTCATTCTTTCTCAATAGTCATGTGTAGAATTGGCTTGCAGATGCCAAAAATATTTTTTTAATGTTTTTTTTTTACTGTTGATATCCATTTCAGTGCAAATATTTATATTCATTTAGCTGTTTTATGACATTTCTAGCAGCATGTAATTTTTGAATTATGATTTGCGAAATGAAAGTAATCCTTAATTCTAAGAATACATTCCCAAAGAAAGAAGGAAGAAGGTTCAACAGATTGGAATCTATCTGCTTTTTAATTTCATGACAAAAATGAAATACTTGAAATAAAGTTGCTGTGTGCATGTGAAATCTAAAACAATATGTTCACAAGACAGGAACAAAATTTCAAAAACTCTGTGCTGCATATGAATCATCAAGTAATCTGCTTTTCAGTATTTTCAAAATGTATTTGCCCTCCAATGCAAAAGACTATTCTTCACTGTAGTCTCTGTGAATCATTCCTATTGGTACCTGGCCTTGCACAGTGCTCTTTTGAGAATTTTCTAAAGCTGAAAGAGACTTGTGTATTTGTCTTCCATTGTCCTTGCAGTTTATCTTTGACTGCAGTAGTGGTGCCCCTCCAGGAGTTCTCTGACACTGTAACAGCATTTTTTTCTCTTGATACACACATCTACTTAAAGGAAACCATGTGATCAAGACTTGACTCTCCTCCTCAGGCTGTCACAAAACAGAATGGGAGGAATTGATCGTTTCCTGATAGGGCTTCATCGTAGAATGAATTCTTCCATCCAAACTCCCTCCAGTACCAGGATGATCGATCAGTCTCAACCAAGATCTGTAAAAATAAAAAACTCAAATGTAAGAAGAAAAAGACAATCAAGGACAATCACTTTGTATGGTCCGATTCATCATTTCTTTCAGTTTTAAGTCAGGAAACCAATCATGTCCATTGGTACAGATTTTCTGTATCAGCCTCCTGCCTCCTTTTATGTGTGCTTTCATTTATTTAATAATGGGAGGCCTTGTTACACAAAACCTCTTTTTCCTCTCAGATCACTCACCCATTTTATTCCATACTGGAAGCAACATGGGATTTATCTGGTCTACGTTCATACCAATCAGTCCAGCTGAAAAATAAAATTCCATACTGGAAGCAACATGGGATTTATCTGGTCTACGTTCATACCAATCAGTCCAGCTGAAAAATAAAATTACTAATGACAATACTCACTGCATATATCATCTCTTTGGGCCATGCCAATCCTAGATCATACCCTTGCAAGTAGGATGCCACATTGTTGCCATGAATAATACACAAAAACCTAATACTGTTAACAGCATTTCCCTCATTAAAAATCAAGAAGTTAATATTTTTGTGCATATTAAGTTATTGGTGTTTGAACTGTAACGTTTTATCAGTATTGCATTCATTACTTCTTTTGCAAAACTGTAGTCAAATCCAACAGAATATGCAATGGTTACTTTTGTTAATTACACCAGTAACATTTTTATTTTAGCTCTACCCACTCTGTTTCAATTACTGTCTGCACTATTTTAACAGTTGAACAGAAGCGATAGTGATAGCTCAACATTGGCCAAAAGAACTCTCTTTGTGAGAAATTCCACAGAAAGGCGGAGCTTGAGAGTCAAAAGGGTAGGTGTTGTTTGACCATTTATTGCTCATTTATTTATTTTTCTCAAATATATTCAAACATATAATAAAGGTTTATTTATAAATCTAATTGCTCTACATATTACACAGATTGGTGTGCGTGCATGTATAATCTCTTATTGAAGATGTAGATCGTTATTTTGCCTCTTCTCTTTTTCCAAGGTTGCATTCTGGTAAACAAAAAACAAAGATTTATTTCTTTGAGAACAAGAAGTAGCAAAAAAAAGTTTTTTGATGTTGCATTTCTACTTTTCTCAGAACTTTCATAGTAAAATGGTGGATATCTAAAGGATTTTTCCAGGGTAGGAGTGAGGCTGCAAAATAGGGTACAATCATAACTTGTGGTTAGTTTGCCACAATATACTTTCCAGTTGTTTTTGTATGTGGACATTTTTCTGGCAATCTTTTTCATACATTTGATAATGCCACCCGATTTGTCAAGAAAAACCTGGGACTTGGACACAGAAAACTGCTACATGATGGTTCAGATCTTTGTCCAAGTTCACTATTGTTTACACTTTCTCCAGGGGTGGGATTCTACCAGTTCGCACCTATTCGCTAGAACCGGTTGTTAACATTCTAAGCAGTTCGGAGAACCAGTTGTTAGAAGAAATTACTGGCCTAATCCAGTAGGAAGGCAGGAAGGAAATATTCTGGTGTTGCTTACAGAAACTGCCTCTCTGTTAACCCTTGTTACATTCTTGGCAGGACTAGACTTCCTGTCTCAGGAACGTCTCTGGAGTTTTTTCCCCCTCCTTTGCTGGTACTTTGCTTGTATGGAGTGACCATTTAAAGTTACCATGGCACTGACAAAAGTGACTGATGACCATTTTTCACACCTATGACTGTTGCAGCATCCCTACAGTCATGAGAGGCCAGGCAAGGAGATGAGTGCCTCGATGTGAGTTATGTTGAATTGGCCACACCCAGCCAATAGCATGACCACCAAGCCATGTCCACCCAGTCACATGACCACCAAGCCACACCCACCACCTCAGCCACACCCACAAAACTGGTTGTTAAAAAATTTGAATCCCACCCCGACTTTCTCCCAAGAGATATAGATTGGAATCTTTCCTAGCCCTACTTGGAGAGATTAAGGATTAAATCTAAGCATGCAAAGCAAAGATTCTGCAATGTAAATTTTTCCTTCAAATTAGAAATTTATCACAGCAGTCAGTAGCAAATTCTTTTTAGTTTACTTTAACTTTATATTTCAATTTTGAGGCCACCTGATTTCACCGCAAGTCTGGACAATTTATAATTAAAAAGAATTATAGAGACAACTATATAAATAAAAGAAATTTGGGTGGAGAGAAATTTACTTTACCAGAATTTTAACTTTCACATTGTTCATCAGACACTTTTTTCATCAACTAACAAATTTATACTCCAAAGCTATTCTTAGAAATGTGTTTTGTTCCTGGAACTGTTAATGTTATGTCCTTTTACACATTTAATTAAAAAGGGAGAGATTGTCTCAGATAGTGTCAGAGAACAGGCCTGTCATTTCCAGTTCTAGTGACCTAGCTGACTAGAGAGCTACTACTAAGATTGATATATCCATCTCAAACAAGATATATTCTTTTTTTTTTCAGATTGTAAGCTAACATCCAGACAATTTATTTCCAAATACATGATATGTCCTCAAACAATATTTTATTGATATAAATGTATGCTTAATTTTAATCACATGGAAGCCCTCCTGATTAGTTGAAAGGCAGAACAAGCTAATCACTTTGAACACCATTTGGGAAGGAAAGGTGGGATGCAAATTTAACAAAATAAATAAATTATTTCCTTGGCTTTCTTTAACTATGTAATGATGTATTTAGCACAAATTTACCTATAGGCTTGGTTTATTCATAACTTTATAACAGAGCTCTTTGCAGTATGAGACAATACATGAATTTCAGAGCAGCCACCTATTGTAAAGCCAGCATTAAGAGAGAAGCAACCCTGAAAAACTAAAGTTTTCCTTCTTACTTAACACTATACATGCATCCACCAGAACCTTCCCTCAATCTTTAATAAATCGCTGCTAGAGTTGCACTACTAAATTGCAGTGTTCCTACTAATATTTCCCCAAGCAAAAACCGTTCTAGGAGACTGGGTAGCAGACATAGGATTAATAAGAAAAGTCCTTTGGCCATTGTTTCATTTACTCCAGCATTCTGTCCTGGAATGGCCCATGGAAAGTTTATAAGCTTGGACCACAGGGCTATAACTCCCTTTTACTGATGTTGTCCAACCAAATGCAGTTAAGGCATGCTGCTTAAGGACTTGGGGGTAATAAAAAGCTATGCCTATTCATGGTCATTGATTGCATGATCCTCCATGAACCTGACTAATCCCTTTTAAGAAATCTTCCAACTTGACAATCTTCCATAACTGCTAGCAGTGAATTCCAGTATAACTACTACTATAAAATGTTTCCCTCCCGTTGGTCCTGAATCTTCTCTATAACATTATATAACATTTTTCTCTCTCCCATAAATGGACAAAGCACCTACTGTGAGGGTGGATAGAACTCAGAATCTCTTTTGCCCTTCCATGTGCTATAGTAAGGTATTTTACTTGCATGCATTAGCAAGATGTTTTAAAAAGTCAGCCTTTTTAAAATCTGAGTTAAAAATATTACAAGCTCTATTCTGCCCCCCCCCGAGGAATACCCCTCATCATAGTTGTACCAAAAATGTTGTGTTTTGATGTTGAAATAGTTTAAAGATGTTGCAGAATATGTTTTTACTATGTTATGTCATTTATGTTGCCTAAGGAAAATTGTATGACAGGTTTGTATCTTATACAGACTGAAAAATATTCCAATTCCATAAAAACAATTGCAAATAGCCACCCCTTAGAGTTTAGTCTGCTGCAACTTCATTTGCACAAAAATAGTATCTTAGTGCCCATAGCAAATTTGTTATGTTTCACACAAGTATTGGGCTGTTCTCATGCAGTGCATATATCATATTATATTCTTATTTTTCTGGAATTCCTGACAACTATAGCCTACTTGCCAGTCCAACTTGAGAAGAGCAATGCGAGAGCGCCTGGTCCGTACTTCTCTTGACTTGGAGCTGGATCTTCAGGCATCCCGGACCCGTCAGAGTCGCCTGAATGATGAACTGCAGACTCTTCGTGCTCTTAGGCAGAAGTTAGAAGAGATGAAAGCAACAGGGCAGACGGATCTTCCTCCATGTATTTTGGAGGATGAAAGATTCCAAAAGCTTTTGAAGCAAGCTGAAAAAGAAGTAAGAACATGAACTAATAAAGAAGCAAATGTATGATGTTTTAGTGTCTGCATGTACAGTTTTGACCAAGTGTTCAAATAAAATTGAAATTCTCAGAATGTATACCATCTCTATATGATTGGTATTATTTTTTTTCCTACTACCAGGTACTATTTGCATGGAGTTTCAGTGGTTTTAAATTTTATTTATTTTTATTTATTTGATTTGTCAATCACTTACAAGATAACAGGTATAAGTATAAACATAGTTTTGAATACATGATATGGATACGTATAAGAAAAATAAAAAGAAACAATAAAACAGGGACGGTAGGCACGATTGATGCACTTATGCACCAAATGTTCAGAAGTTGCACCAAATATTCAGAAGTCAGTGGTTTCTTGTCTTAGAAGAGTGCAGGCATTTAACAAATTGTTCAGAAAAATGGATAATGGTTTAATGTGGTAAAGCATTTTTTTTCCATTTCATGCAGCCTATAGTGTAGGGGTGGCAAACGCACATTGTCACATGACATATCACAACTTTTTTCCCCTTTGTTAAACTGGGTATGGGGTGGCCAGCACATGATGCATCCAGCCCAGAGGCCACGAGTTTGACACCCCTGCTATAGCGGGGGGGTTGGGTTTGCTGAGAACTTTACTGGTTTTTTCTAACACTTCAGAACTTATTAATATAGCTCAAATTATTGAGCTCAATATCCTAGATGGTAATGTAATCTAATTTAGTCATTAAATGCATTTGGATATCAATAATCACAGAATTCCCTTAGGAGGATTAATGTTAGATGTTACAGGAGCTCAGGAGGTTTCTACAGTATATTTAACCAAGAGGATACCTACTTTTGGAGGGGGTGGGGTGGGGAGTTATTTCCATTCTGCCTTGAAGAAACTGCTTCCTAATTTTTAAAAACATTTAATAATATGGTACAGCCGGTTGTAAAACTGTTGCCTTCTAAATATAGAAAGATCATGTTGTCTCAAATTTAGGAAAAGCAGATTATTAAAGCTGGGTTTTTTATTAAACAACTTTATACTTCTATACATAACTATAGATTCTTAAGAAATTTCATTATAACCAAATTCACATCATCTTTACTTATTTATCTAGTTTACATTAGCTGCTCATATCACAAAGCAATATACAGTGGTGTACAATGAAACTAAAACAATAAATATCAAAAACAATTATCAATATTGATTATTTAAATTGTTAAAAACTATAAAAAACAGAGCTAAAGCTAGAAATAATAGACAAAGGGAAGTTAATAGTAATGATGTTACCACACTAGTTCATCCATCTCCTTGGGGTCCCCAGCCTGCTTGGTGTAACTTGAGAGACTTTCAGAAGCTCGGAAGCATAAAGCCAATCTCATCTCAGGGATGAAGATTCCATACAGTGGATACCACAGAAGAAATGGTCCATTGCCAAGGGCCCACCAAATGTTGTTCCCTAGACAGTGGGGTATCATCAGCCCCATGATGTCCTGTTGCCTTGTTCACACCTCTTTACTTTATGAGAAGAGGATCTCTAGTTTTAAAATGACTGGACCAGATTGGAAATGTACACACTTACAGTGCAACATCTGTTTTAATATTTTCATGGTCGTACAGCTCTGAATAGTTAAAAAGCATTCATGTAGTACCATTTTCAGTTGTAATATGTTTACAGAAGCAAGCGTACCGTGGAAATACTGTACATCATTCTATCCTGGCAAAAGCTTTCTTAATAAGAGATTTGCCTTTCTGGCAGGAAAAGGAATATATACATTTTTTGCTGATATAATTAAAGTGTGTTTGACATACATATTTTTTTGCCATGATGCTTAAGGAAATCACTGCAGTTGTTAAGTGAATCAAGCAGTCATTAAGTGAACCAATTTTCCTCCATTTACTATGCTTGTTGGAAGCCAGCTAAAAGGATCAACTGTCATAAATACATGCTAGTTGCTAAGCACTCAAATTTTGATCACATGACTGTGGGGATTCTGCAGTGGTTATAAGTAGGAGAATTGGTTGTAAGTTGCTTTTTTCAGAGCCATTGTAACTTTGAATGATCACTAAGCAAATAGATGTAAGTTGAGTACTACCTGTACACCTCTATATTCCATACTCAATATTTTTAAAAGTATCTCCCCCCCCCCCATATCTCATCTCTTGAAATCTAGATTGGATGTTTTTTTGTTTGTTTGGCAAAAAAATTACCATGCCAGACTTGCTTGTTTGGATAGAAACAAATAAAGAAAAAATAATTCACTGACATGACTTCATCAATATGAGATTATTCTTAAACTGCACTGAAGATGCCCACAATCATCTTAGGTCAAAGGCCCAGTGAAATAAGATTGTTTTCCTGTGTTGTAAAAAAAACAGGAAATTGGAGCCTCATGAACTTATTGCAAAAACAAATTCCATAAAATACAGACTACTATAGAAAATTCCTGTTGTCTTACCAACCACCCATATATGTTATGAGAAGAGGAGTCTCTCTCTTTGTAAATGACCGGACTAGATTGGAAATGAACATGATAGCAAGGCAAGATTTGGTTTAAACATTTTCATGGCTGTGTATTGCTTTCAGTTGTTCAAAAGCATTCATATGGTGCCCTCTTCAGTTGCAATATGTTTACAGAAGCAGGCCTACCACAGAAACACTGTACCTATTACAATGCCAAAGTGAGTAAACACTTTAAAAGCTTTTAATATACTAATATAAAAAGATAAGGGAAGTATTAAAGCAGCGGAGTACTCTATTAATACAAAAGGAGGGCTTTTAACAAAACCAATCAACATTGCAGGAAGCAGATAAATGAAATATAATTGAGACTGTGTATTATATACTTTTAATTGTCAGATTTTTAAAAAAAAAATGATTATAAAATTCCCGATTGTATTTGTTTCTTAGCTCATCCAAAGGATAATTAGATAGTTTATTGGGAATGCAAGGCCACTTTGCCATGCAAGGTGGTTGGTGACTTGTTGTCATTTGTGATGCTGTTAATCCATCTACGGGTGCTAATAGGAAAGGTTGGCATGCTAACAGAGCTTCTATTTGGAACATCACTTTCTGGTATTTAGATATTTGCCCACAGATTACAATACCATTAAAGAAACTGTCAAGAACTTTTTCATTCATTCAACATCTTAATTAAATCAGACCAAAATCATTTGAATTGCAGTGCCTAGATGCCTTTCCTTTTATTTTTGCTGAAGATGGTTTGCAAAGTGCTTGCTTAAATCCTCTATAATATTACGAGTTATTAAATGTGGCTTGTAATTGTTTCCATTAGGCTGAACAGTCAAAGGACAAAAAGAAACAGGGATTAAATGCAGAAAAATTGATGAGGAAAGCTTCAAAAGATGTATGCCGATTACGAGAACAAAGCCAGAAAGTGCCAGTACAGGTGCAGTCTTTCAGGTGAGAAAAATTTGTATCTCTATGAGCTTTGTAAAACTGTTCAGCAATTTCTACACTGAATTTTTTAGCTTCACTATGCAACATATAGTTCTAAAATTAGCTCTATGGTAAATTTCATTGCAGTTTCAATCATTTATAAGACAACTTAATTCAAATGTTCTGAAACAAATAATCAAAGATCCATGATTTAGCTTTGGGGTCCCATGTTCATAAACAACTCTTTGGATAAAGAACTGTTTTTTCCAATAACAAATAAAATACACTTTACTGTCAATTAACAAGAAATTATTTACACCAGAAATTATTTATACTTGTTTTCAGCATTCTGACTGTCAGTAGTCAGTTTTCCCTAAGTAAAATGGGTGAATAGGTGGTCATATAAATTCAATAAATAAATAAACTCACCTGGCTAGAAACACACTGATGACCAGAATAAAGTTCTATCTATCAGTCTGTCTTTCTCTGATGAAATAGTGGTTATAGTTCAAATTAAAACCATGGCTATTTTGGTTATTGGAAAATCTCTTCCCTAAATGTTAGCCAATCTTGCTTTTAACCACTAGCTAAGGGAACTGTTACATGATTAAGAGAGCTTATCCACAGTAAATGCTTTTACCTCCCTGACCCGCCCTCAAGGCAGCCGGAAAGAAATGTTCTAACAATGGATCTTCCATCTTGGAATCAGCCTGCTGCTGAGGAGGCTGAAGTCAGACCAAGGTAATTTGGCAGGAAAGTGGTATTTTCCATCAGAAAAAAAAAAGACTGAAATGAACTTCTTATGTCAGTTAGATGTCATCAGAGGGTCAATGACCTGCAGTTGTCCCTTTCCATCCAACCATGGGGCTCTGTGTGTCCATGGCCATTTTTGCTTCAGCTGCTACAGAGAACAGAAGAGTTGGGATGTTTTGTTTTGATTTTGTCTCAAGAAATAGTGGCCTTGTATAAGTCCTTCTATGATGTCACTAGTCCTATTGGTAAGCTCCAGCTGGGAAATAGTCCACTGTCTGGTCATTTCCCCACTCAGAATTTGCTGTAGTTGTCCCTATGAAAACAAAAGGTGAGATCAGGTCATTGCATCCACCTGGATCACAGTGATTGGCTACAGTCAGAATTACCAAGCAACTCCAAGATCTGGTCAAAATTGCTCCCTCCATGATGGATCTAGTCTACCCAAAATTCTTCTGCCCATTACAACCTGAATGCTACTACCTGCATCTTTTTTCCCCCAATTCCACTCCTCCTCAACCCCACTCTTCTTGGCTAATGAACCCATCTAACCACTGTCATTCCCTACCATAAATCCTAGTAACTCTTCTCAATTGCTGTTGCTTCCAGTCTTGTAGTAATCAGAGAGGCTAGCCTCACCAACCATTTCTACATCTGCATTCCTCTCTTCCCATGTCCAAAAAGCCCATTCCTAAGTGGGTGGTTGATCAGGCCTGCCAACACTCCGAGTCTGCACACAGAAAAAAAGACCTCTTCAATGAACAGGAGCCTGAACCAGATCCCAGACAGCAAAATACCTGAGATTTTTTTATTTATTTGATTTGTCAATCGTTTACAAGATAAATAGGTATAAGTATAAACATAGTTATGAATCCATGGAATGGATACATATAAGAAAAATAAAAAGAATCAATAGAATAGAATAGAATAGAATAGAATAGAATAGAATAGAATAGAATAGAATAGAATACTTTATTGGCCAAGTATGATTGGACACACAAGGAATTTGTCTTGGTGTAAATACTCTCAGTATACATAAAGAAAAGGTACATTTGTTAAGAATCAAGAATCATAACGTACAACACTTAATGATAATCATAGGATACAATAGGACAGGGATGGTAGGCACATTGATGCGCTTATGCACGCCCCCTACAAACCCCTTAGGATGAGGTCAATAATAGACTGTCTAAGGTTAAAGTGTTGGGGGTTGGGGAAGAAACCACAGAGTCAGGTAGAGATCTAGCAGGGTTCAGTGAGTTAACTGTCTCTGTTCCATTTGCCCCAGCTCTCTCCAGTCATATCTCAGGTTTCCACTCTGCACTGCTTCTTGCAGGGAAAGTAGAATAAAGGTGCCAAGGAGCTTAGTGGCATTGCTGCACTGGGTCTACTCTATTCTCATGTATAAAAATAGACTCTCTAGCCAAACCTTGCCAGCTAGCACAAGCAGAAACCTGATGTCAGCTAAAGTAAACAAGGATCACCACCACCACCACTGTTACATTCAAGTGCTGCCCAAGTATTTAACAGAATCCAATGGGGTGAGTAATGAAGCTGACTCTGCTGGATTTGTTGGGTATCTCATTGCATTCTCCTCTATATTGACTTCCCTGGTTACTAAGTGCCTCCTGCATCTGTCTCTTCTGTTTCCTTGGAATGCAACACACTTGTAAGTAGCCTCTTATTCTTTTCATTCATCCAATCTACAAAGCAAACTTAAATCTCCCAAAACAAATCCCAATCTTAGTGTGCAATCAACATTTTTGTTTATATTCACCATGTTGCTTTCCATGTAGAGAGAGAAACTATGGAAGCCCTTGGTAGAAGAAGAACACATTGTGTCTCCCATAACTTTCTAAACTAGTTAAGTGGCCTATCACAAAACTAAATATTTTATAGAAATATCATTTGAGCACTACCCTACTTGAACTCAGTTAAATTGTATTTCTAATCACTGTATATTAAAAGCCTAAGGATTTATTACATAATGCTTTGATGCAATATATCATTTGCTTCTTTATTCTTTTATCTTCTAGTATTGAAGTCTATTATATATTGTTTTACATTTAAATACATTTTTGTTTTCCCTTATATTTTCAAGGGAGAAGATGGCATACTTCACAAGAGCGAAAATAAGCATACCAGCTCTACCAGCTGATGATGTCTAACAATATATTGCATCAAAGGTGTTGTTCATTTTTTAAGTGAATGCTTTTATATTATTGTTCTACAATCTTTTAAAGACATATTTTTGAATTCAATTGTAGATATTGTTTATAAAATACAGAACACTACGCTCTAATGTAACATTTCAGACAGGCAAACTGTCCCTCTGTCTCTTCTCTAGAAATATACAGCAAAATGCATTTGACACACCAATGAGACTAACTTTGTACAGTTTTTATATGTAAGAACAAAGGAAATCCTAGTATGTATATATCATTGAACTGCACTGCTGCTCTATATATCATGCAATGTGTCCCCTAAGTTTCATTTCCCTGCTTATTTTTTTTTCACAAGGACAGACTGTGAAAATGGCTGTTGAGCCATCTAAAAGGTTTTGAAAAAAAGTGGTGGTAGTAGTAGTAGTAGTACTGTGTACATAGCTTTCAGGAAATGTGAGTCCTCTTTCATGCCAGCAGATCTGTATAGTGCATACAGGTGCTGTTTAGATTTCTGCTGTCTACATGGGAACTTTCAACTCTGACAAGAAAACTTTTTCCCTTTCTACCTTTTTTTTTTTTGTTTGAATGAAGGAAGAGGTCTAGAATACTAAGCTGGAAGTATATTATTTTTGGATATACTGAAGTTGGGGCTGTATTTCATGTCTCACTGTATCTAAGAGCTTGGAGAGAACACAAGGGAAGTATGTATAACCCTCCATGTGTTAAAGTTGATCATACCCAAATGGCAGCTGTGTTAGAGAAATGGACTCAAATTCAGTTTCAAACCTGAGCATACAAAGAATAAAAATTAAAACTAATATGTAAATATATCTAGTAAGTATTAAAATAGTTACATTCATGAAGCCCCAACAGGCCCATTTTCACAAGAATTGTTTGTAACAAATACATTTCTCTAAGGCAGTGTTTCTCAACATTGTCAACTTTAAGATGTGTGGAGTTAATGTCCCAGAATGCTGAGGAAATCATGGATATGAATCCCACACATCTTAAAATTGCCAAAGTTGAGAAACATTGTTCTAAAGCACCCATTGTATAGTATTGTTATAGAGATTTCTTCTAAGAAACCTTGATAATGAGCACTTAAAATAATATTAGTTGGGTTAAGATTAAATAGATCATGTAAGTTGGTACCTAAATTAATTATGGCACGATAAGGATTAAACATGATCAATAACCTTAGTTTGTTTAACCAGCAACAGGTTTAATACAAAGTGATTTTTTGATTGATTATTCCCCAAAATCAGCTTCTGGATACAAGTTTACAATAGGCAATAGGCAAAGTATTTGAAAAGGATCTGTGACAATTTGCCGTGACCACCTGCCATGGCCAACTCACCATGGGACAAGAGTGATAGTAATATCAAAGAAATTGTGGAATAGAATCATTAAAAAAAGGATGAAAAAGGAGGGACAGAATGAAAGGTGAATGGTAAAAAATAAAATATTTTTAATTTTATTTTACATAATTAAATTGAATTGTGAAATTGTTCTATAGCAAGTTGTTCTGTGGTGAGTTGGCTGTGGCAAATTGTCCCACAGCAAGTTGGCCATGGTAAATTGGCCATAGCAAGTTGGCCATAGCGAGGTGGCTGTGGCAAGATGTCCCATTCTGATTTGAAAAGGTGCTTCATTTGGGCACATCTGAAATCCCACGCCACCCCTATTTCTCAAATCACTGAGGAAGTGACTGCAGATCTTCCAGGAGGCTCAAGTTACAAGTGGCCGTTTTATCCACTATTATTCTATGTAGAGGTACTTTTCTAGCTGACCTTCAGTTGTACATGTATACACATGTGCAGAGTCTGTGAACATGTTTAAAGTCTAGAAAATCTGTGCCAGTCTGCTTCATTCAGTCTATCAAGGGGTTTTGCTTCATTCAATCTATCAAGGGGTTTTGCATAGCCGTAATACACACAGGTTTTCTTGGCATTCTTACTTCCCTTGGTAATTCTCATCTGATAACCAGGTACTGATTAGTTTTGATGTCATCATCATGGAATACATGGCTATTAACATTTTATTTCAGTTGTGATGTCACAGTTTTGTAGATAGACCAAAGCAAGGCATCTAATTACCTAAGAAGGAATTGAAGAGCTAGTAGTGATAGGTTTCTTTTACTAAATTAAATCTGCGTGCCATACTCCCCACTGACTAAAATAGAACTTCTCAGTTTATAAGATCAGGCTATTTAAACAATGTAACTATTATTTCCAAGCTATGGAACATAAGTTAATGTGAATATAAAAGTTATTTAGACAGTTTAAAAGCCATTTGATGAAAGTGACACATAGTTCACCATGTAAATACATACATGCACACAAAAAAAGCCACAGATGAAACAAAAATACTTCTACTGATTGTGTACTTGTTCATTTTGCAACATAATTGTATACTGACATGCTGTATTTTATTTTTCAAGGATTGAAATAGCATTGTTGAAAAAATAGGAGAACATTTACAGTATGTTCATTGCCATCCTTAGAACTACAGAAGGAAATAAACTATTGTGTCTTAATTTATTTTTGTAAATCTCCCATTGGGTCTTATTATTATACACAACTATGTGTAATTATTTAGATTTTTTCAACCTTACTTCTACTTGGAGGTAGGAAACTAATTGTACTTTATATTTCCTGGGTGCCCCCTTTTTTTTAACCCACCTTTGAGAAGTGAACTAAACATGTACATGCCATTTACTCTGTCAAAGTCAATGTCTAAAACCTGAAGTCACAAAGTTATTTAATATAGAAATGCAGGCTGATACTTTCAGCTTCTCAGTTTGACAATACAGTATAATAATGTTTTAGAATGATGTATAGAGTTATATCTTGTGATTTATTTATTTGCAGTCTTATTTATGTACAGTAAAGCTTAATATAGTTCAGTTCTACACATTTAAATGTGTGGGTTAAAGAAAGCTACTATGCAAATTGTTTTAGGGACACATATAAATATACCTCCCTCTTTGTCTTCTGAAGGTATGCCACAATATTTAGAGAGAAACAAAAGTAATAATATAAATAAATAAATAAATTAGCAAGACAATTTTTATTGGCTGTTTATAAAAAGGTTCTTCTATCCATGTCTTCTTTCACGTGCTAAAATTGCAGCAATCTTGACTAATACTTAAGAAAACATTTTGAAGTCCTGGAAGTCTTACACAAAATCTGTTCAGCATCTGAAACATATTTGAAAACTGTGATCATGGACAAATACCAGTCAAGTCTCATGCTATACTAATATCATTTTGATCATAGAAGTTACCTATCAGAAAATAGAATAAATGTAATCATGTCTTGATTATCATTACTTCAGTACAATACTGTATATCATATTGCAAGTATTATACAATATTGTTTAGCCAAATGAACAAAGTGTTAGCAAATATTTTATTGGTGAAAATAAACTTCCATTTTATATAGTCATATTATATTTAAGTATTAAATGCTCAGAACTGAACTCAATATTTAATCAGGTTGTATCACAAATGTCTTCTATCCTAATATTGTCTGTACACATCACCTAGATTAACTTTTGTCTCTACACTTTTCAATTGTTTCAATGATTTGAAAAAATACAGTTTTTTAACAGCAACTTTTGCATGCTTCTATTCTTTACCGATACTAGTTAACTCAAGTTTATGTGATTTGTGCAAATGTTCACATAAAACATATACCAATAAGACTATGTAATAATAGTAGTCCATTAATGAGTGTTACGGATGGGTTGTTTCTTGAGTAACAATGATTATGTAAGCTATATTTATGCAGGTGAGGTCCTACACAAGCCATAATCCATGAGAGCGTATGATTTTTTTTTTCCTGATAGCATTTTACACGCTAAGATTTAATATAAAACTGACTGGATCTGAAACTCAGAACTGCAGCAAGCCCATGCTCTGTTTTTATTTTATAATACTAAATGCAATTTTTCATGGAACTGAGATCAATCCCTATTTTCAGAATGGGAAATGGGCTTTGTAATACAGAAAAGTCATTTTAAAAAATACATTTTATGACACTAGAAATCTGGGCACTTCCAATATTAACAGATATGTATATGATAGATAAGGTAATAATATTTTAAATCCATTTATATAATACAGTGAAATGTATCTATTTAACTATTAATACAAATAAAACTACATAAATTAGATTTTATGCTAAAAAGAAATAGATTTTCACCCTAAACTTAATTTAAATATACTTGGCAGATTGTTTTTTAGTTTAAAATGATTTAGCAATTGTCAAAAAGACTAACTCTTCTGTGCATCTCTTCTGTGGCCTAACGAAAAGAATTATGATAAATTCTATGCAGAGAAGTAGATATTCACTGGTAACCAATGAACAGTGTATTCTCATATTCCCATCTGACAGCAATCTTTTGAGTAGCCTCCTATCAAATTTCAACAGTGGGCATACTTCAGAACAACAGAGCACATCAATGCTTATACAACTAGCACTTTTTGTAGCTTTTATTCTTGATGTTCTGACATTAGATAACTGTCCATTTGTGAAGAGTGTTAAAATTCTGTAAATGTTGACTTCTTTAGGCAATGCTAAAAGAAAAAATGTATATTTTATATAATATCGTTTCCTTTTCGCACTACCTATGTAACTTTCCAGAGTACATTCCTTCATTTCATAAAAAGGCTATTCTAGCCTTGTAAGCTACTTAATAGGTTTAACAATATTCTCTTATAAAATAATATTAACTTTTCCGTTAAGCAATATAATCAGAAGTATGCAAGTTTAAGCATTTGTGAATAAACTGATAGAGTTTGAGTTGGGGAACAGTGAAGAAATGTGGTGTTATTGCTGTCTGTAAATTCTGTACAGATATGTACTGAACTGTGCTGTAAATGTTCTCACAGTTAGATTATTTGTTCTTTCCAATGATATTTTAATAGAGAAAAATGACAAATCATGATTTCAAAAGTATTAAACTCATAAGATCCATTCTACACCAAAAATACAGTTCAATTATTAATATTTTACTTCTATTTAGGAAACAGTAGTCAATCCCTTACTTGGATAGATTTAACTTCATAATTGAATTCATATTTATTCAGAAGCAAATCCGCAGAGTTCAATAATGTTTTCCTCCAGATAAGTACAAATATAATTAACCTAACACTCTTAAGTTTGCAAATTCAATTATGTAACTTGCTTAATAAAAGACATTACACATTATAAATGGATGGCACAGAAGCAATCCAGTTTTAAAAATATGTAAACAAAAAAAGAATGCTGTCATCACACAGTAAAATTAATACAGTTTTTCTCAGACTTTAGAAAGTATATTGGGAACATATATACTTAACACTCAAATAGCAACACATAACATAACAGAACCGATTCTTTACAATACCAGTATTTCACATCTAATTAAAATATTTTGTTAGCTACTCCCTTGTATCTTAAAAATAAGTAGAGGCAACAGCAAACCTTGATGTTTCCCATGCTTTAATATGAATCTTGGTCTGTAGATACAATTGAATTCTACTAACCAGCATTTCTAGTTGAAGGCTTATTTAAAGGTTTTGCTGCATATTTGAATTTGTAGCAGAAAGTTTAAATAATAATAGTCGTTGAATTTTAAGACAGAAGAGAAACAAAACTATTTCTGAAAATCAAGTACCAAACTTAGCAGTGTCTGATTGTGTAAGATGAGAATTGATATTTTTATGACTTATTTGAGCTTTGGATATTCTTGTTTTTACAGTACATTTTAAATTGAAGTAGACAACAATATATGATGACATTTTCCATAGTCATTTTAATCTACTCTTGTTGTGAAGCCAGCATTTTCAGTCTTGTAATAAGAAGGACAAGACTACTCTTGAAATAAAAAGTTCAGGAAAAATATTAGAAACTCAAGTGTAATTAATCGAGTAAGGAACAAAGTGTCCTTTAATCTTAATTGGAATAAGGTTCTGCACACTGTGTTTAAGTGCATGAGAGGAAAAATAGCCTCTCCTGTGTCTCTCAGACTCTTAGACTTTGGGGTCTGTTGTTACTTTCCAAGTGTTGACAAGCATCTAGCACACCTGCCACTGTATAATGGACCGAGGACGATTGAGTATCAACAGAACAGATGCTGAAATTTAGCAATGAGCCTCCAAAAATGAGGCAGAATCCAGCAAACCAGCCTATAAAAAGTGCTTCCCCAAAATCCCACCTTGGAACGATGTCTGGAATAGTTTCATCCCAAAATTCCTGCACAGTGGTATGAGCAACCCAAGACACTGGGACTAAGGTTGCAGCTCCTGATATCCAGCAGAATATTCCTCCCAGCAACAATAACCGCTTCTTTAGATCCTGTTGTTGTTCTCCAATCTTTAAACAATCCAATCCAAAACTTGAGAGTAAGAGACCAGAAAGTCCTAATCCATTGGATATGAACATCAGAATCCTAGAAATTTGGAGTTCTGGGGGTAAAGCTAAAAAAGAATCAAATTCCTTGCACTGCATTCCCCCTTCTTCATGGACCACACAAGCTTGCCAGAGTCCCATTGTCCAGATCTCCAATTCATTCAATTCTAAATTGAGATTTTTCCACTGAGGTAAATAAGTAGTGAGGCAGGATAAGACCCATCCTAACAGGCAAAATAAAATTCCTGCTAACTGCATTATGGTTCGGTTCACTAAAGCCATTGTAAAGGATGCAATCAACTGGCTGGAAAATCTTTTGGCCAGTTTTTTTGGGGGACTTTGACTTTATATAGTGGCTGCAGCTCTGATGATGGTTGCTCTTTGCTCTCCCGAATATAAGCTTTAACTATTAACCCTTTAAGAACTCTGAAACATGTTTTTGTTCTTCCTGAATATAAGGTTTCTTGCAAAGGACGAAGGACTCTGCTTAACCATGAGTTGGGTTTTGTGATAAGGATTTGATCTGTTACCTTTCAATTTGCTTGGTAAAATTATATCCCAGTGCCTGATGATTGCAAGTCTGAGGATGAACAAAGAAAGCTCTATGACCCCTCACCTAAAAAAAACAACAATAGAAATCTTTGTGCTTCAATACGGATTAATTAGATTTTAAGTGGTGATAAAAAAACAGGTCTGTCTGCAACAGGACTTCATTGTAATAGCTAAATTTGAGATTTCAGGGCTTCAAATCAAGGCCTTGGAGAGAAAGGCATCCTGTTTTTCTATCTTCTGTACTACTACTATACTTCCTTAGTTAAATGTATACATTGACTTGTCTTTCATTCTCCTCATTTTTCTGGAAAGAAAGCTTTGAGATATATTGATTTTCTGTCCTGTCTGAAGTTACTTTTAAATAGGTTTTCTTTACATCTGAGTTTTTCAAGAACAAAAGGTTTGGTGTAGTGCTTAAGATGTCGACCTAGAAAGCAGCAGACTATGAGTTTCAGTCCTACTTTAGACATGAAAAACCAGGGGGCTGACTTTGAGCCAGTCACACACTCTCAGCCCAACTCATATCACAGATTATTGTTGTGGGGAAGATAGGAAGGAGCATCGATGTGCTTGCTGCTTTGGGTTGCATATGAAATAATACGCAGGATAAAAATGTTTTTCAAAAATAGTTGTTTGAGCTAACAACTGATGTTTCGCAGTCGTCAAGAATCTATTATTGACAATAATTATTCATTAACATGTTTTTAATATAAATCTTAGAAATTGAGACAGAGGCATTTGTGACTGTTTGGTAACCCATTTCCTCAACAGGTATAACTACAGTCTCATTCATTTATATTACCTTCACAAAAAACACCTCAAACCTTTTCTACTAGGAGCATGAAGAATGAGCTATATAAATTAGGGCATGCATGTACAAATGATTTTCTTATTTTAGTAATGTGCTTATACTTGCTGCTAACACATAAGAAAACGGCCTCTTCACCATCAAGAATATTAATCCAATACAGAAAATGTTCTTTACATTAAGAATTGTGTCATTGCTTTATTTCGTTCTGCAATGGCAAGCAAAAGTGGCTTAAATGGGTTTAAATTCTTCATTAAAAAAAAAACACACTTAAAGTTTAAGATAAGAGAGGAAGAATTTCACAATTTTCATTTCTTCTTCATAATATGGCAGTGATATCAAATATTGTGTTGTTCTGTGCTGAGTGTCTCTTGCAAGGTTGCGGTAGATCTCACAGAAATAGTACTAGTTGTTTTTTTTAATGGAGTTCGTGCCATTAAGTAGCATGCCCCGCTACTAAGTGTAGGATTACAACTAGGTTTCAGTATAATATATGCATAATTAAGTTTTAGAATTGCACTGTCTTTAAGGTAATTGAACCTTTGCAAGATAGAGACACTGTTTGATCAAAATCAAACACATTCTCATCACTTCCAGGATAGATTACTGCAATCTACTTTATCTGGTGCTGTCTTTGAAGACTATTTGGAAACTGCAATAGGAGCAAAATATTGTGGCCTGTGTTTCTAGTGAGTAAGAAGAGCTACAACAGCTCTAAAACACCAGTAGGCCTTGGAGTACAACTCATAATGCTAGCTCTAGCTATAAGGACCTTCACAGCTTGGCTATTGAACACAATCCAGATTATCTCCTACAAACAGACACCTCATGCTCTCATATTGTACAGCAGAGGTCTCCAACTTGGCAACTGTAAGACCTGTGGACTTCAACTCCAAGCTATGCTGGCTGGAGAATTCTGGGAGTTGAAGTCCACAAGTTTTAAAGTTGCCAAGTTTGGAGACCCCTGTTGTAGAGGGATGTTAGACTCAATGCTGCTTCAGTGCAGTGCTAGAAATGCCTCTTTTCAGAGATTTGATTAGTGCCCATGCTGATGTCCTTTGGAAAGGATGTAAAGACAATGTAATTTAAGAATTATTTGTTATGGTCACCAATCATCCCCCATAGAGATATAGATTATTCTTAACTGATGTAATTATTTTAACAGTTTTATTTTGTTCTTGTTTTTTATAACCTAATATGTGAACCACTGGGAACCACGCAGAACTATAGAAATATTTTAAGTAAGTAAGTAAATAAATAAATCTATCTAACAGGAGGCAAAAGCAAACAAAAAAACCTTCACCAGTAATGCTGTATGCTACATTGTGAACTACTGAAATTCTCTACAAAATCCTGCAGTATGTAGCGAGGAACCAAAGTCTCAGAAAAATTTGATGAACATATGAAATACTTAAAGGCTAAAAGTACACCTCTAATACTGTTAGAAATGTTGGTTGTGTTTGCATTAATTTTGGTACACATTTATTTCTTTTTCTCCTTATATCTAGACTAACCATGCTAGAAGTTGTTATCCTTAAAAAGATTCCATTATATAGAATATGACACAATTCTCTTTAAGATGATTGCTAGCCTAAGAATAATTAAAATTGTGATTGATCTCTTGGAAATGCTGAGAACACAATATACTCCTATAATGAAAGTTGGCTGTGTGTTGCCATGGTTAGCGTGGAAGCCATATGAAGTCACATTCAAGTTGAGTTCAACTTCTTACAAATTCACAAGTATGTGAAGTCTTTGTTACAGCTTGTTTTCTTTGCTTCTGTTTCTCACTTCTGTCCAATTTGTTGTTATTCTCTTTAGAATATTTAGAATGTACTAGAAGGCCTCACTTTTAGATTTTTGACAAAATTACATGTTTTGCAACCATTTGGTTTGTCTCCAGCAGCAGCAACCTGGGGTGGAGTAAAAAAAAAAAAAGACAAGATGATCGCCAAAATTGCACAAACCAAGTCCCATCCTTCTTTTATGGGTTGCTGCACATTACCTTGATGCCCAGAGTGCATACCTAGGCATCTATTCCTCCCATCATCCTCTCATTGCTTATAGCTGCACAAAAATCCTGGCATGTATTGCAGCTGATACCCAGTCTTAAATTTGTAATCAAAAGATTGAGCCCAGAAAATAGCTTGTAACTGCTGTGTGCTCCCAAATAATCATGAGATCCTTCCTTGAAAATAAAACTGCTTTGTGTCTGTTTCCTTATCTTTCTCCTTGCTCTACATTCAAAGCTTCTATTCCACATAGTTTATTATCACTGCCAACACTTGGGTTCTCATGGAGCTTCTCCAAAACTTCCATGTTATTTCTTTAATATTTCCACAGTTTTTCTTTTGAAAATGTTAATTTACCTGCTCATATTTTTTTCCTGACATTGTCAATTTTATCCAATTTACAAGTTCATATTCTAGGATTAAAGAATATTCAACTCTGCTTTGTTCTCTTAAGATATCTGTTATGAAATCTGTTATACAATGATTTCTCTGAGTAATCACAAGTTAATTTTCTCTAGCTAAAGTAGTTGAATATTCATTTTGCAGAAATGCAGTGTACTATGGACAATATGTCCATCATATTAGTGGTGGAATTCAAAAATTTTTACTACTGGTTCTGTGGGCGTGGCTTAGTGGGTGTGGCAGGGAAAGGATTCTGTAAAATCCCCTTTCACTTCTCATTCCTGGGGGAAGGTGACTGCAAAATCCCATTCCCTCTCCACTACACTAACCTGCTTTCCAGCTCCATTATCCTGTGCAGGGCAACAGAAAAAGACCCAGCCAATCAGCTGGGAGGCAGAGCTTGGGAGGCAGAGAAGAGATGGAGGCGGGGCCAGTCAGAGATGGTATTTGCTGGTTCTCTGAACTATTCAAAATTTCCACTACCAGTTTTCCAGAACTGGTCAGAACCTGCTGAATACTACCTCTGCATTACATGTCTGGAAAAGGGCCTGGTATTTCCAAATTTATCATGACATGTTAATAAATATTAATTGCATACATACAATATATCCTCATCTTTAGCAATATTGAATGCTAGTAATGATGTTAAATAATCTTGCTGATGATATGTCTGCTACTTCTGCTGGTGTGGCTACTGCTATTATATGAAAAATTTTTGATGAAATATTGCACAGATATTCAAAATAACTTCTATAAATTTTATGTGAACTAGTTATACTCAGTTGTGTGCTGCTAAATATTCAAAAATCAGCCCTACTGGCTCCATTGCTGCTGCCACGCAGCATCACTAGATGAGGAAGAGCTGGCACGCTAGATATCAAGGCTCAGCTCTGCTCTCAGCAGATTTACAAAATTGCAGAAAATTAACTATCAGCTCTCATCAGCTCTCATGGTAAGTTGGTCCAGCACGCTACTAGTTATATTCATCCAATATTAAACAAATCCATTGTAAATACCCTCACCACCAGAGCACATATGGCATATGGATACCGCAACAGAAACTGTTGTCCCTGTTACTTTTTCAGTATAATCCAACTCTTATTGTTTAGATCCCTAGAAAAAAAAAATAAGCTTCTTTTTTCTGTCAAGGGTGTATTTGGGAAGAGGCTGAGTCAAACTACTTTGAATGATCATTTCCCCCTGGGTCTCACAGTCTTAAGTGTGAGATCCACTTACTATAACTAAGTTGTAAGTGAATTATCAAACAGGTTTTCAGTGTTTATTGTCTGTACATCATCTAGATAGACTCTTTAAGGAACTTTTTCCATATTGTCTTGATATCCTGATTATGAGGTTGAAGAAGCCCTGAGCCAGTGCTTTATTTTGTGAGACCACTGCGACTTTGACTTTTTCATTCAGATGTATTTAGAGTTTGAGTTGTTATGAAAGATGATACTTGGTTTGTTCCATTTGATCTGTAGATATTTCATGCATCCAAAAGAACACTTGAAGGCACCATCATGCATATGTAAGTTCCCCCTTTCATACAGAAGCAATATTTTCTGCTCTACTAGTAAAACACAAAGATTAGTACAGTCAAAATCCCATTTGTAACTCACTGTTTACACATGATGAATAGTCTATTCGTTTGATGACAGCATACAACAATGTGAATGGAAATAATGAAGTTCATGGAAAAGAGCCAAGAATTTTTTCCAGTGGCAGAAAAAAGGGAGGACTTGATATCTTTTGAAACTTGATGAAAGGAAGTCATGAGAGGATCAGAGACAGAGCTGACATTGTTAAGTACTTCATTGTAACTGGAAATATTTGAAAAACTCAAACCACGAAAACCAACTGAAATATTCTCTAAAAAGAGGAAAGACAGCTATATTCAGCGTGTTCAAGACAACACTTTTGATATCTCTGCCAAGGTCAATCAAAGAATGTTAGATTTAAAAGATAATGCCAAAAACAATATGTTCAAGGTCCAACAGAAGCAGTCCTTCCATCCACCTATCCATCTATCAATCACTTCAGGATAGTGAAATGAAAAAAATCCAAATATGACTTCATTGAAGTGTCTTACAAAAATATAGCAAATTGAAACATACCAAAGATTATTTGAAAGACCAGCAACAGTATGTATTCAATAATTAATATTGTACCCCTGTGCCTAGCCCCAGGCATCAGAAATAGATCTTCCATTCAAAGAGACACTGTGAAAGTATTTTAAGAGAAAAAGTAAAAGAATTTCTTTACCAGAAGAAAAAGAAAATGCTATGGTCTTAAAACTTTATATAAGTGGCACCACAGGACATTACAAGAACAAAAGTGTGACTTCCTAGAGCATCTTGATGTAATGTTTTTACCAGGTCATTTTCTTGCCTTTGCCTCCTTCAGAGGAAGTAAGTGGAAAGCTACAATAGGAAAAAACTACAATCAATGTTTCTAAAATGTGTGTTTGAACAAGCTTGGTGTTAAAAGTACATTTTTATTTCAGACCAGATAGATGGCCATCATTTCAGTTTCTTCTGTTCAAAAATACACTGATATTAAATGATAATAACATATAATTAACAAGAAATACTATAAAGATACTTTTTACAGGCATCCAAAAAATCTTTGGACCAGAGGTTAACAAAATGACAGTTCCCACTACCAAATTGCTTAGATTGTGAGATTAAAAAAGGACTGATGGAGCTTTAAATGAAAAAAAAATCTAATAATTTGAACTTTATATACCCATTTCAAATATTTTATTATTATACATTGTTTTAAAAATGAGAGGATTATTTGTAGGTTTTTTTTGTGAGCAAGATAAACGTCTTTGTCATTTTAAAATGGGAAATAGAAGAAAATGTAGCACAAACTTAAAATAAACTTAACATAGACCCCCACCTCTTGCCTGCATCAAATTCCAGCTCCACTAATGTTTACTTGCAAGCTTAGCATCATCAGTCCATTCTCTGCAGCTGCTGGCCATCCCCAAACCATTGAGCCAGGCCATTAAATGCATTGCTTCAGACATTAAAAAGTTATTCACCCATATTAAGAAGTCCTGTTGTGCTTAAAGCTAGCTTTTGTTTTGATCATTGCAAAAATCTGTAGGCAACTCTTCTATGTGTAACCATTTAATGAATTCATAAGAGACAGTATAGAATCGTCCCAATTAGTCCCATGCCCTAATCATGTTTATTTTGCTGTCATTGTCAAAGAGGGAAACAACATAAAGATCTACTTAAGCAGAAGTCTTCCATGTATGTGGGGTTCCTTATTAGCATTTTTCCTTGTGTGGAAGAATCCTATTTTAAGTCTGCACAAACATTCAAAGTATTGAATGTGCTTCATGCTGAATATATGATAATGCTCATGGTACATGGTAGTGAGTGCAGTGCTATAGGAATCTAGGATTTTCTCATAATGTAGAATCTTAAACTGTAGATACAGTGGCCATCATTCATAAGGTTGAATGCTTCCAACAGATTCAATTCTGATATGGACAAGCAAAATTTATGACATAAATGAACCAGAAGAGAATAATATATAGATTTGGTTAGGGCATAGAGTTAACTACAATCTATAACTTTTGGTAATGTTCTGGTTAGGGGCTAAGAGTTTCAGAGATACTACTGGAGTTGGTATACATTAATAGTATGTCATTAATTTATTCTTTGGATGTGTACTACAAATACTTCAATCTTTGCTTGGTTTCCCTCCTCACAAATATCTATAGCTATGATCAGCAGGAAATTAAGGAGTGTTTTTCTGATGTGATTTGCAAATCACACAGAGGCTTGTTGTCGGGCTCTGGGGATTTACTCATGTCTGGCAGTAGCTCGGAGCCTGACACATCGCTGGGGCTGTGAGACTGATGGATGTGTGGACAACTGTCATTTATGCTGAATTGTTGAGACAGCTAGACAGCTGAGAGGCACATGGACACTAAGCAGTCATCAGGCTTATTTCTGGACTACGTGTTAATGTAAACCACAATGTGGGGCTTCTTCTTGGGAAGAAGGTAAAAGTTCCACAGCGCTGACTCAGAAAGAAAAATACTGGTAGTCCTTGTCTTACAACAATTTGTTTAGTGGACTGTTTGAAATTACAATAGCACCGATAAAAAGATTACCATTTTTCACACTTATAATTGTTGTAGCATCCCCATGGTTACCTGATCAAAATTCAAATGCTTAGCAACTGACTGATATTTTTGACTGTTGCCATGGCCAACCTTTTGTGACCTTCTGCTAAGCAAAGTCAACAGGGAAACCATATTCAGTTCATAACCATATTACCAACCGAACAACTGCAGCGATTCACTTAACTGTGGCATGGAAGGTTGTAAAATGGGCAAAACTCACTTAACGCATGTCTCACTTTGCAACAGAAATGTTGGGCTCAATTGTGGTTATAAGTTGAGGACCATCTGTAAAAGTACTGTGTTGTCTATGAATGTCATGGCAACCTGAGTAGAATTTTTAAGCATACAGATTAAAGATGAATGATTTAACTTGAAATATTTCTGACAATAGTGAAAGAAACAAACACCTTACGTGAGGAACTGCTGTAGTTTTTTTAAATCTCTGGTCATTGTCCTCTTCAAATACAACATCAGTTTTTAAGGACAAGCCAATCCAACTTTTTCCCCCCCTTGTTCAAAAAAGACAACTCATAATTGTTCTTCTTTAACCACTTAAAATATATCACAACTATCAGATTTCAGTGTTGGTTAACACAGAACAAGTCTGTTTGATTCATCCTAGTTTTGTGAACTGTTTAAAAACATTCCCACATTCTAAATTGTTTTTAGCAAACTTTACATTCTTTCACATGAACATTAATGTTTTCATGAATTTGTGGTAATAAGGTGCCTTTTATTTCTTCAGAATATATATAAAATAGATTAGAATGTTTATTCAAAACAAACTGACAGAACCAACCCTTAGCATTTATTTGCATTTATAAAAGGATATAACATATTTCATTCTATTTTTCTCTTATCTGAAGTACATAGTATTACATTTGCATTTCAAAAAGTGCATCTTGCCCAGATTAATTCAGGCAATACATCAGAAGAACAAGCAAAAGAATGGCTGAACTGAACAAACCTAGAGTTAGAATCTAGTTTTGTAGAGAAGTGATTGGCTGTTATATGATACAATATATCACATTCTTGCCATACCCATTGGTACAAATGAGTTGGGGCTGAGATAACAGTTTAGCAAGATTACCTGTGCTTCCAATTAAAATGACGTTTGTATAGGTAGGCTTTACAGACAGTATCTCTGAAGAAAGAAAAAGACGAAAATACAGCAGAAAATTCAGTTATTTTTCTTGATAATCAGATTTAGCAGCAAACCTAGCAATTTGGTGTTGACACAAAAATACAGCCTCCTATTTCAAGCAATCAGTGTCACAACTTGTACAGCCCTTAAGCATTGGCAGTCCTGTATTTTCTTTGCCAGCCAGCTTGCTACACCTGAAAGCAAAGACCTGTCATGGTCCATCTTATCAATCAAGATGCTCTAATAGAATGAGGCATTGGTAGCGGCCCAAGAGCATTCAGTACCTGTGACTTATATCCATGTTTACTTTAGGACTGGATAAGCCATGTGAGAATATCTTATCCACTTTCCCTACTTTATAGCAAGAGTATAAATAAGGGGAATATAATTGGAACCTTAGAATGAAGGCTTCGTATCTCCCGAATCTGCTGGGTTTTCACTCTCTGAAAATCTTCATTGCTTTTAGAAAGCAGGTTTCTCAGCAGAGGATAAAGAAGTTCTGTGATTTGAGCAATCTTTTATTTACTATCTGCTTGAACTTTCCAATATGAGGCACTCTCTAAATTATTTATAAAGTCAATAATATAATATAATTTTTAAAAGAGTAAAGAAACACTTCCGGTAAGGTGATAATTGGCCAAACAAGTAGATATTAATTGCTTTTAAACAGGGCTGTCTGGTTGGTGGATGAATGAAGGCATTGCAATGACTATACTCAAAGCAACCTTCCTATTCCAAGATAGCTGAAGGGTACCAGACTGCGGAAGACCGGCTGTGGGAAAAAGAGGACACAACATAGAAAAAAATCCATTACTCTCCAACAATCAATTGAATAACTTCCAAAGGTGAGTACAAGTGGTTAAACCATTCAGAGGAGGGTGTTCTTCCTACTCCAAGATGATTTGTTTGGGGGAAGTGGGAATAGAGGTCTTCCCTCCCATTTATTCATCAATGTGGAATCTCTTAGAGAATATTAAATATTTTTCCCAGGTTTCTTGCCACTTGAATGGAGTTGCCTTTTAAGACATAAACTACCAGCAGATTCCCTTACTACCTATTAATTGTTTATGCTAAGCATTTAATTCAGTAGTCTCCCAGAAGCCTGACAATTTCGGATTGCTTTCTTCCACAACTGCAGGGCAATGCGATCTCCGCAAAAACTATATTTGCTTTAAGTCGCCCAAAGGCACTAAAGGAGCACTCCTGCATTATCCAAAACACTTTTGCTCCTTCAAGTATGAAGTACTACATAGTGCTAATATATTAGAAATATTAATATCCTGCAAATCCAGTGAGCTTACCGTGTTTTATGCTTGTGAGTCACTGTTAACTCCTGGTAAATGTCTGGCAAAACTTTATTGGTAAGACTTCTGAAGTGGTTTTGCCATTGTTTGCTTCCCAGGACTGACAAAAAAAAAAAGTTGCCCAAGGCCACTGAGCTTGGCTTCATGTCTCCCTGTTTCTATCCTGATGTCTTACCACTACACTAAACTGGCTCGAGTTTACTATAAGCAGAATCTTTACTATAAATAAATCTGGATTTCACCCATTATTTTTATTTATGTTACAATTATATCAATTTGAAATACATAGTGGGCCTGTTCTTACCTCACTGGGTGATTGGTTTAATGAAGAGAGTTGTGTATTGATCTATACAGTAGATCAGGGGTGTCAAACTGGTGGTCCGTGGGCTGGATGCATTGCATGCAGGCCACACCCACCCCAGCTCTGCAAAGGGGGAAAACCAGAGGTGGTATTCAGCAGGTTCTGACCAGTTCTGGAGAACCGGAAGTGGAAATTTTAAGTAGTCCAGAGAACCGGCAAATACCACCTCTGACTGGCCCTGCCCTCACCTATTCTCTGCTTCCTGAGATCTCCAGCTGATTGGCTGGGTCTTCTTTTGTTGCTCTGTACAGGAGAACAGAGCTGGAAAGCAGGTTAGTGGGGTGGGAGGGGAATGGAGATTTTACAGTATCCTTCCCCTGCCACACCCACCAAGCCACACCCACCAAGCCACACCACAGAACCGGTAGTAAAACTTTTTGAATCCCACCACTGGGGAAAACATCACGAAACGTCACGTGACGGCAGCATGATACCACAAATTTGAAACCCATGGACTGGATGATTAATTCAATAGAAGTTGCATAAAATAATTCACAATTTATTAGTTCATTCCCTGAATGCACCTTGAAAGTTAGGTTAGATTTGGTTTAACTAATCTTGATTTACTTCAATACAACCGTACAAAAGCATAGTTGTATGCATATAGATTTGACGTGACTTTCCCTGGATTAGGGGAAATGCAGAGAAATTACATGCCCCAATTTGGGGTGATCTGATGGCTGTCATTGTCTTTGAAAATAAAATGGCCTACTGGTTGTCAGTTTACTATTTGTGGAAGGGGTTAGGAAGTCTGAGTTTTCTAAAATGTTGAAACTATCCACATTCTTCACTCTACTTCCCACTGCAACTTCTTTTTTAGAAATAGGATTCCTTTTCTTTCCTACCCAAACTCTCATCATATGACTCCACAGCTGCTGCTTCGAAAGGAGCAATATTAAGTCATTAGAAAGCACAGCTGGGCATTACACTGGGGCCATTTATATGAAAAGAGGATCTTGCTTTAATTAATCTCCTGCTGTTGTACCTGCCAGATCTGAAGTCAAGTGCCAGTGGGTGGATGGGTCACTGGGAAATTTATGCTTTCAGGTGCAGAATAAGAAGCCTCTTATTTCATTATTATCCTACCAGAGCTGTGAGGAATCACTCCTGTTATATTAAAAAGTCATTTCTTAGAGAAAAGAAACATTGGCGATGAATGGAATTTGAAAACTGTACACAATTACCTTTTGTAATCTGTGTTCCAGCAGAGCGATTGGTTCAATGGCATGAATTGAGACCACCCCTGTTTCTAGAGTTAATGTTAAGGAAAAAAATGGGAAAGAAGTAACATAAAAAAAAACACTACTGCCCTGACATGTTTGGTGGAAACAAGGCCTCTTGTTCTCACAAATTTCCCCTTGTTTTATTGGAAGGGTGGGGGGTGGGAGCATTATCCTATTAGCAATTTCTGCAAGATTGTCATTTGACTTTTAAAATGCTTTATAAGTTAAATATTTGTCTTTAGTCCTTTCTTTACTCTTGTTTTTTTAAAGCTTCTCCCAGTTTATGAATATGTTGATAATAAGCAACAAAAATGCTGGTGCTAAGCTGAGAACTTTAAAGTTGACTAAATGGGTTATCAGTCCCAGATATATCTGACAAAGATGGCAAGTTTATCTTCCAGGTGTGACATTTCTCACACATCATATCCTCAAATTTTCAGTTTCTGAGTATAGAAAAAGCTATGATTTTTGAGAAAGACGGTATGTTTAGCAAACTTATAGGAATTGAAGAATCTAGGAATTGAAATAAACCAAATTTAGTTACACAAATAGAATCTTTCCTTCTGGAATGGTTATTATATTTACTTCTTTTCTTACTTTAGAAATACACCATATGTTTTATTAATGTATGCAAAGCTGTTTCTGCTTCATTTCTAATAATTGAACTGGGTTACCTTGGAAGAGTTCATTGACATCTGAACTGTGATGACTTTTCAATTAAGAAAGTCTTTGATCATCTTTTTACCTTTGCAGGTTATGATTTAGTTACACACAATGGTTAAGTTGTCATGAATGTGAAGATTCAAACTTTAACTTTTCATACAGATCATATGTTTGGAAAACTATCAGGCATCTGTTTAATATTTAATTAATCTTTAAATTGTGATTAGTCACACAGCTGAAAAAGATCTCTGCTAGAGATTTATTAATTAGTGAAGACATTTTTGTTAATACAATTCTCTCCAGATGCGTTAAATGCCACATTTTTCAATTAATATGGCCAACTGGAGGATCAGTTGTCTTAACATATTTGGAAAGTGGCATCCACAAGAGGTCAAAAAACACCAAGATGGTACAGATGCAACTGTAAAATCTGCACCTAAAAAAGAGGTGGGCTTCAATCATATATAAATGTAAGTGCAGATCTACACAGTTCCTACCCTGATGTTCTAGAAGTTTTTAAAATTACCTTCTTTCTTTGGTCTTGGGATATGGTGCTTGATGACCCATGTTAATGCTGGGGGGGGGGGGGNNNNGGGGGGGGGGGGGTTGTTATATGGGATGATGCTATTTGAACACTTCAAATTTTCTCTTTATTGATTTTATGGATGGATTTCAACTGTGGGCCACTTAGAATCATTCTGGAATCTGGATAATGATGATGATGACACCATCTTGACTAATTTGATCTGTCCTACAAATGCCCTTGCCTCTGGGGCAGCAAGTTAGGGAAGGTTGAAATAATCAATACAATGTTATACAGATCAATGATCCGACTCGTAAGTTCCAATGCTATGGAAGTGGAATTAAAATTCCTATATTTAGATCAATCCAATCAATCCTAAAATGCTGTTAAAAATCACATGGGACATTAACTTAAATTACCTTTAAAAAAGGACAGTTGCAAATGTGATACATATGTTACTGAACATAATATACCTCAAGAAAAAACAATTATTTTTTATTGTTCAATAATGAATGTTACAAAAAATTACAACTTTTTTTCATTTCACTCTAAAGGCAAACAAAATGCTTTTTATCTTTGCTTTATATTCTTGAATACTATCATAGTGTGCCTTTATATTTCTAAATAATGATATTTTTAAAGCATTCTTGATTCTTCAAAATTGTACTGGTCTGCTTTTTGGAGACCTTTAGTATCTATTACACCTTGCTTTAGAAAACAATTGTTTTTCGTGACTGCTAGTTTGGGTGGAAAAAGATTAATTAACTTTTGTTTAAAAATATCTGCATTGGAAGAAAACTTATCAAAGGAAGGAAAGCACTTCCTTGAAATTGAATGAACTGGAACGCATGATAATGCACATGTTTAGAGATAACCCTTGGGGGGAAAGAACCCATTTTATAAACACAACCTTGTTATTGTTGTAAGTAGAATTTAAAGTGAAATAAAAGTGCTAGGCATCAATTTGTATAAATTCCAAAGCCTGTGACTGAAAAAGTAAACTGATACATAAGGCCTATCTATAGGAAATGTAATCTCTTTCTCTTCAGAATAACAGCCTTCATTAGCTGCATTCACAAGCAGCTTTTCTTCTGAATGGGGAGGAAAAATGTTCCACCTGCTTAAGACTGCAAGATGAAGTGGGTTTTGGGTTTTTTTTTGCAAGATGGCCCTGTCTTACAATACTTCTTACAGCGTTGGCTTTCCACTAACACATGCTCTGTAAAGGTCCAGGTACAGTTCTTCCTCTTGGTGGTTGAAAAATATATCAAAGGCTTTCAAAGGATTATTCCAAGTTCTCTAAAGATAAAAAAAGAGGAGTCATAAATACATTCAGTTCAATTTTTTTCTTGTTAAATGATGAAAGGCTTAATGCGAATTGCAATCTAATCCAAAAATAGCAATAACACATTCCTCTATTCCTGTCTAAGATGGCAAGAACTGTCTTGTTTTGACAGAAAAATACTATCTTCAAATAAATTGGTGCAAGTAGGTTTGTTATTTTATACACAGGACACTTCTAGACAATTGGTCTTCTGTTTCCTCAAGATGGTAAATTTCTAATAGGAGGCAAAGTGCACATATCGTGGACATGAAATGTCCAAAGTGGACATTTCTAATAGGAGGCAAAGTGGACACACTTATTAATCGACACAATCAGTGTTAATTAATAACACTAATTAACACTTCAAGGATACAACAGCATACCATTCCTGAAGTAACATTTACTTCCCTGAAACAACATTTTCTCATCCATGGATATAATCGCATTAGGGCAGGAATGTAATAAAAATAGCTTATATTTGCAAACTTCTGTTAGTGACTAACAGGTAAACAGAAATTCATCTCCACAAGTATCAGGCTCGCACTTTCATCTGGAAAGCTTCTTAGAAGGAATTAAAATGGCATAAATGTAATGTACCAGATCTTGCATAATGCTTCACACATCTCAAATAAGGGTAGTGAAAAAATAAGATATGGCAGAAATAATAAAATAAGAATGTCACTTGCCCCAGCCTAAGCTACAGAACTGGGCTGGCCTTGAATTGGTGTCTTTTTGGTGATAGGCTGTGTATATTGACATAGCTGCATGCTCACCATTATTGTCATAATCCAGAAAGCTAGATTTCATAAAAACATTAATGGTACAAGTTATGATGCCGCCACCACTACATTTTTGTTGATGCTAACAAAAATGTTCCACAACTACTGTTGTGGAGCACCAGTGTTCCTTTATTTAGTAGTGCAAGGGGACTGAAAGGAACAGGCAAGTAATAGACTTATTATTCCTTATTGTTGTTATTAGCTTGAAGTTCTACTTATCCTAACAGAAAGACATGAAAGCAGAGGAAACACCTTATCAAAGTCTTGTAGCTGCTTATGGAGATGCAGTAGGATATAAACTTAATTTTAACAACTAAAATGTGCATGTGGCTAAAAATATAATGTCATGGTTGAAAGATTGTGGAATTCTATTTCTATGTCTGTTCTGTATGCAAATAACCGGCTTCAAATAATACATTCTGATTGGGTACTTAGAACGAAAAGGGATTGGTTCAAAAGGAACCAATCCCTGCAGCGCGCAGGGAAGGCGGCAAAATCAAAAATTTTTCATTGGCTACAAGCCGGCCAGGAAAAATGTAATAAAAGCCGGCGCGGCCTTGAGCCAATTTGTTTCCTTTTCTATACTCTGGCTAAGAAATTAAAGACTTTGGCTGTTGGAACCCGGTCTACCTCCAGTGTTTTCCGGACAAAAACACTGGCGACGAAGGTGGGATCGTCCTGAACGCGAGACCGAGCACAGCGGTGAGAGAAAAAATCTCCAGACGACAACAGGAATGGCTGGGAACAACGCACCGCCCGCACCTTTTAATCCCAACGAGGGGAAGACTGGACTCATACCGCAGAACCGCTTCGCAGATGTACTGGAGAGCAATGAGAATTGGAGGACATCTCAGAACAACGCAAAAGAGCCGTTTTTCTTAAGCACTGCGGACGACCATTTTCAAATGGTCCAAAGCCCTGGCCGAAGCCCGAGACAGTTAAACAGTTAACATGGTCCGAACTCAAGAAACATACTGTGAAAACGCACTACGCACCACGGTGTCAAACCTCAATAAGAACGGCATGAATTCTACCGAGAGACCAGAAAGAAAAGGTGAGACGGTAGCTGATTTCGTAGCCAGCTCTCTCGACAGATAGGGGGAGAGTGGCGAATTCTTAAACGCCTGATGAAGGCTAATGAGAGACCGAGTGATATTGGGACTAAGTGACTCAACAGCGCAAAGTAAGCCTAGCTGAACAAGCCTAAAATAACCCTTAGTTGAGGCCATCGCGGAAGCCACAAGCCACTGGAAGGCCGCGAAAAAATCGGCCGTTACAATGAGAAACAGATGAAACACAAGCAGGGATGAACAAAACACCGGCGCAAGAAGAACAATTCTCCCGTTACCCACCGCACCCAATTGAAAGATTAAATGGCGAGACGCCGAGGGTAGACGAAACGGAAGACGACGAGGTCCCACCGCGCATGTATGCCGGCAAGAAAGAGCGCGTGGAAAGAAATTTTGGTGGGAATGGCTGGCTGCGGAGGAAGTCCACCACCCGAAGAGCGGAATGAGGTTCTCGATGCATCTGCTCAGAAGGGTTGAAGAAAAACGAGGGCATATCGAGAAACGTGCCTGGCAAGGAACAGAAAAAACTACAGCCGCACGAGAACAACCAATTCCCCCACACGAGCCGAGCCCAGGCGAGCGGAGAGAAAGTGGCCGCGAAACAAGCAAAAGCGCAAACCAGTAGAGAATACACATCAAACTGTTACAATAGGGAGCGCTAAGACGGAAAAAGCCGAAGAAGAGTTAACGTAAAGCAGGTAAAGAATTGAAGGAAAGCCCTGCGAAATGGAAGTGGATTTTTCCGTTCCATGGTCTCGTGGAACAACATAAAAACTAAAATAGTTCTGATATCCGACCGACAGAACTAAAAAGCAGCCGCTAACACTCGACTACCAAGGGGAAACCGGGAATCCCGGTAAGTTTGGCCATGGGCCATTCAAAGTCTCGTACAAAACAGCGATGTCGAGGGTACTTCGTTGACGCATAGTCGACGCGAGATAGGCCGGCCTCCTGGGCATCGAGAATGGTTCGCGCCTTTGGGCATCGGGATGACCGGGATAGACGAGTGAGCACAACTGACTGGGAGGAAAGACCTAATCTGGAATTCCAAGACGTGTTCGATCCGGCTCCACCTTGGCAAGTACCGGGGAAACTATTTTCTTTCAGTCTAGACGCACAGGTAGCCGCCTAAAAAAGACTAAAAAGCCAGGCGTAGTTCCGTTTGCTTTAAAAAGCAAAGATTTGAGGAACAGCTAAATAAACTAGTAGCTCAGGGGTGGCTAGAGCTGTGGACCATGCCAAATGGGAAACGCCGATAGTCACACCTATTAAACCTGATGGGTCAATCCGAATCTGTGGTGACTACAAGGCGACCCTGACCCACGGCACTACAAGCAAGAGCGCATACCCGGTGACAGTAGTCAGCATTTGGCTAAACATTCCCTGGGGGGAGGGAAAAAATTTTTGCCAAACTCGACGCTGGCACAAGCATAACCAACAACTCCAGTAGACCCCCAGCAACAGGCGGAGGCACCAGACTTAGTTTACACACAAAGGGGCATTCAGATTGTAAGGAGACTCCAATTTGGAGTCAGTGTGGCACCAGGCGTTTTTCCAAAGCCTCATGGAACGCCTCCTACACGGCATACAGGGAGTCGTACCATAACTTCGACGACGTCTAATCTCAGCAAAAACGAAAACGGCAACTTAAACAGACACTTAAAATGTACTAAAACTAATTCAGGGAGCTGGACCCTAAAAGGTAAAAAAAGAAAAGTGGCTGCTGGCTAAAAAGAGTGATCGATTTCTGGGCTTATTTATAGACGGAGAGGGTATAACCGCCCACCGAAAAGAACACTAAAGCCATAAATAAACGCACCAGAACCAAAGAACAAAAGCGAGTTTACAAAGCATCTCTTGGGTCTAATTAAATTTTTATAATGTTTTTTCCTACCAAATAAGGCTACAATAGCAGAACGGCGCTACAACCGGTTTACTGGACAAAAAAGCAATTTGGACTTGGGGGCACAAAGAAAAAAAAGCCTTTTCAAACAAATAAAAAGATTGCTAACTTCAAACGACCCGTTCTCCATCCAATTTAGCGACATGCTACCATTGAGAGTGACCTGTGACGGCGTCACCGTTTGGAGTCGGAGCCATCCTGAGTCCACAACTTCCGGACGGAAGAGAGGCCGCCCGTTCGCGTACTACTCAAAAAACTCTGTCATAAAGCCTGAGCGGAACTAGCAAGCCAACATGGACAGAGAGGCCTAGCAATTGTCGGCTGGGTAAAGCCGTTTTCATGATACCTGTAACGGGCGGGTTTTTCAAATTGTCACAGACCACAAACCGGCTACTTGGAAATTTTGGCGGGAAAAAAGCTCACACCAAAATCCTGTCCCTAGAATGACTAGGTGGTCGGAGTTCCTAGCAAGCGCTACTCATGACACCATAATACACCCGACCCGGGGAAACAAAATTTCCCATGGCGATCGCTTTGAAGGCAGAGCCACCATTGCCAGCAAATGGAGAAGACGCCGGGCAACCAACGATGACTGCCCTACAGATAGAGACCTTGCCCGCGATCTAACCATCTCCGCGAATTGGATGTCGCCAGAGCGCACGGCAAAAAGACCCACGACTGCCCCGCATACTAACTGGGTTTTTAGAGGCTGGCCGGAAAATCAAAAAACACGAGACTTTTTAAAACTTCTGGACCAGACAAACCTGAACTCTCTATAGAGAAGGGATTGTCTACTGTGGGGTGAAGCGGTAGTTATTCCAAACAAATTGCAAAACAAGGTACTGAGCATGCTGCATGAGGGACACCCGGGAATTGTTAAAAATGAAAAAGCCTTGCCGAGGAGCTATGGCTGGTGCCGGGCTATTGATAAGGACATTGAATATTGGGTCACCTCGTGCAACAAAATGCCAAAGAGATAGCCAGACATCTGACCCCAAAACAACCTATAAGGGACCTGGGAAGTTGCCAAGGGGCCCTGGTCGCAGATCCAATATCCGATTTTCGCGGGCCCTTTAGCCAAGGGACACAAGTTTCTGATGTCGTGGACGCATACTCCAATTTGGCTAGAGTAAAAATTATGCATCAAGCGAAACACAGAAATGGGTAATAAGGAACTAGACAAACTTTTTGCAACCCACGGCCTGCCCCGCGGACGTAATAGTGTCCGTAAATAAACGGGACCTCAACTAAACAGCCTACTATTTCGAACAATACCTAGCCTCGCCTGGGAATATAAGCAATGCCCCTCACGCGCCGGCCCATCCGGCGGCCAAACGGTAGGGCTGAAAAGAATGGTCAGGTTTTACGGAGCAAGGAGGGTTTGGAAAGGATGGACACTGGGATCGTCCAAAGTCAAATAAACAGGCTATCACGCCGCCAACATATTAACACCAAAGTACCACAACCCAACAAAACCCCATCTGACTACTGATGGGAGAAAAACTCAGATTCGCAGCTAGATCGGCTTACAATCCAAAACTTTTACACACCAGAAAACCCCCGAACTCTCTACACGATTCAGGGAGTTATTCAAAAATTGGCCGATTTGTCTACGTGAAAAATTTTAGCGGGAGAACGGCCATTTATGGGTACTGGGACAAGTCACAGACTTAAACAGGCCCCAAACTCATACCGATTAAAGGTAGAGATGGCCAGGGGAGTGGAAGCGAGGCACATTGACCACTCCGGTCCCGAAATTTTAGAAAGGAAACGATAAAACACAACAAACAATCACAAAACGACGAATTTCAAACCAAAAGAGGGGGGGAAACACGAAAAATAAATAAAGAACGCGTTTTAAAAACAATGCCGAAAAAACAAACTAATCAAAAAGAGCAAAATGGAGACTCACTGTTTGGAGAACGGTTGCGAGAGAGAAGAAATCCACCCGAAGGAGGCCAGCAGGCCGGCTTCAACCTGCCCGGAGGAAACGGGAGGGGAGCGCGACAGCCTGCCGGCGACAAAGCAACTCAGGCGGCGGCATGTATGAAAGGCCTCACCCTTCCAGACGGATTTTTTTTTCGCAGAGAGAAGCACAAAAGGAAACAGCAGCACCAAATCCGAACACGGTCGAAGACAACTGCACTACAAAATGAAACGTCGCAGGTCCAGTCGAGTCAAAAGAAGCCCGCCTACTTACGAGACCTACGTCACGACGTAGGACCAAACTTAAGGGGGAGGGGTGTTCTGTGTGCAAATTAACCGGCTTCAAATAATACATTCTGATTGGGTACTTAGAACGAAAAAGGGATTGGTTCAAAAAGAACCAATCCCTGCAGCTGCGGGAAGGCGGCAAAATCAAACAAATAGGCCATTGGCTACAAGCCGGCCGGGAAAATGGTATAAAAGACCGGTCGTGGCTTGAAACCAATGTTCGAATGTTCCTTTTCTACACTCTGGCTAAGAAATAAAGACTTTGCTGTTGGAACCCGGTCTACCTCGTGTTTTTCCGGTCAAAACAATGTCTATGACAGGTTTATTCACTAACAAGATTATTTAAGACAAAATAATGTCTTTATCATCTAAATTTCATTAATAGAGTTGGAATTCAGTCAGCCTGGTTTCTTTATAGAAATCCTAATATATTAGGTGGTAGCCGTGTTAAAAGATGATTAATGAGGTCACTGCACAGCAATCTTTCTTTTATATATTGTTTATAAGCTCTAGCCCTGTATGCAAAGTTTCCAGGTTTACATAAAAAGTAATTCATTGATATGTACCTACTGCATTCCATGAATGGAAGAAAAAAAATATCATATTCTGGCATTTTAGGATTATACTAGGGAAGTCTAAAGTATTAGTACTATAGTATCATGGTTTGTAATAATAATTTCCATTATTTTTTCAAGTTTTGAAATATTTTTACTATAAATGGAGCAGATCATAGATTCTATGATTTTTAACTGTATCTCTTTTAACACTATGTAAAAGGAGCATTAGGTAAGGTATCTATATTCCCAAAGATCACATGCAGAATAACTGAATTGAATCACAAAATAGCATTTTCTGACTGAAATACAAACGACTATATTTACCCTTGATTTCAGCATTATAATGATTACAATTTATAAGTCTGCTACTATATTTGGTTCCACATACTTTTTACACAGAGCAGGAGACCTACAATAAGGTATAAAACATCTTCAATTAGAACATTTTCTTGAAAGTCTTATTTTTGCTTTCACAGAAAATAAGCAGGCTTGGGATAAAATCCCTCTTTCTTCTGACTTTATTAAACTGAGATTTGGGGTTGACAACCATAAATTAACTAGTCCTGTTGACAAAAAGTAAATGAATTTAACTTATACCTTTACTTACTTATAATCAAGTCACCATAATTAACAAAGAAAAGAGTTGCCATTGTGTTTTATTAATAATGAAAATGTAGCAGTTTTAAGATTTTTTTTGACATATTTCAATTCGTGCTATCTACAGTATTTTAGATTTTAATTATTTAATTAGATTGAGGGCTTTTAAAAATACTAGTTCCATTATCTGCACTGTGATTATATATCCTCTGACAGACTTTCTTTCTGAAGAAAGACTGAAAAACTGAGAAGTATTTTGCTCTAATTCCAGGTCATCATCAACTCTTCTGAGTCCCACACCACCGCCACCCCCAATTTTTTTTTCTTTAGAATACCTGTGGTACAGGACTGGCTACTTCTTACATTTGTCAGAGACATCAGATGCTTAGAGCAAACTATAATGCTCAGATATAATTAATATGATCTAATTTTAAGTGTGTTTATCATCTTCCACATAAAGAATGCTAAAAATGAGAAAAGACAGAATTAGAAGATCAAGACCACTCCACCAAGGAGATCACACTTAATTATCTAGGCATAAAGGTGTTTAGTAGTTGGGACATCTATATCCAAACAACCCCTCTCTACCCACTTAATGAATCTATTGTATAGACTCCCCCAACCTACTTGCCCAGACTGAAGAAGCTATTTAGATAAGCACCAAAATATTTCAAACCAACAAGAAAAGTCCAGTTACTATGACACAGCTTCCAGTCAGCTATATATAGTTCAACTAAAAAACTTCTACAGGAGGTCCTATCAGGTTAGAAATAAGGTTATTCCTTAGCTGATTTTGGTCACTTCTACATGATCACTGGGACCATCCCTCAATCCCTCCAAAGTGGCTCAAAGCGAACCTCTTTTATAGCGTCAAAATACCAAGAATATGCAGCACTTAAGAGCTATTCAGCATTCACCTCTTATTGCAATGAGCAGCACTAAAAAAAAGTACAATCCAAGTGATATCCTGCCCTCTAGGCTACTTCTGATCCTCCTTTTCACACACCCCCATTATACAAAAAAAGAAAATACATTTCTAGCATCTCCCTCCTTGTTTCTATGTATCTTTTTTGAGTTGCTTGGACAAAATATGTTTCAGTAATTACAATGAAGAAAACTTGCAAATCTGACCTTCTTCTGCATTTAAGTCTCTTGCAAGCCATAAAGAGGAAACGAGCATCCTTGGAACTTTCTCAGAAGCTGCTATGGGAACCTAAGAGGAGATAAGGGGGAAATATATTTTAAACAACAGGCCCAGATAGACAATACGAACAAGAGGCTGGAACTCAGTTACCAGGATGCCAGCTAAATGGGGATGCCAGTGAGTTTCAAGTCTAAACAAAGAGCAACATAGCTCTCCCAAACTATTGCTTTTTGGTTATGCTGAAAATCAAGAAGTTGGAATCCCGTATATCTGAAAAGTATTGGATTGGACAAAGTTGACCAAACCCTCGAAAGGAAAACCTTCATCAATCAAGTGGGGAAATTGATCTGTTCCCATTATTTCCTTTTTTATAAGGAATGTTTTAAGCAGCTGGTAGAGATATTGCTCAAGAGCAATATCTCATGCCAGTCCTAAGCTTTAATTTATAAATAAAAAAAAAATTATTGGTACCAGACTAAAAGTGATCATCAGTACATTATCATCTCACAACATACAGAAAGTACATGTCTAGACTTCTGATTAACTTTTATATATAGACATAAAAATAGTCTATCAGATTCTGATGAATGCTGGTGGAAATACAATAAATACTTTGATTCGATATTAGAGTTTTCTTATTACACATTATGAATCTGTGTGCACATACATGTTTAAATATATAAAAATACAAGAGAAGAAACTGCCTTAGTGCTGATGTAACTCGACATGTCAGTTCTCAGATGCAATTTGTACCATTTTATTGAGAAATTTCTAATTTCTTGAATGTATTGAATAAGCAGAACCATTTACAGCATTCTGCAAACTGCACAAAACAGCAATTGTGAATTAATAAATTGTGTGTGTGTGTATATATATATATATATATGTATTTTGCATTTTGTGGCAAAACATAATTTTGTCATGGCCCAGTCGGAGTTTGAGTCCATGCAGGAGGATGAGCTGTAGCTGGGGAGGAGGAGGAGACCTCATTGGCTTTGGAAGAATGCAAGGAGGAGCAGGAGGAAGCAGCCCCAGGTCCCTTGGGCTTGGGACAGCTTGCCAGTAGGGAAGAATGGGGGCAGGACAACTGAGAGAGGGGGGAGGAGAGGAGAGGCAATGGAGATGAGGAGTGATGGAGCTCAGGTGATGAGCAAGGACCACCCCCTCCTGATCCCCAAGCACGGAGAGTGGAGAGGAGGCGGGAACAGCACAGGCTTATCTGATGACTCAGGAGAAAAGTGCCCAGCCCCTCTTCACAAGGCACACCTGGGAACTGAGACTAAAGGAGATACTGTGGGGAGGGGCACTTGTTTGGAACAAACACTGAATTTATGGAGTTTTGTGTGCCATTGCCGATATCTGGAGCTCGCTGGACTTCTTGCCTTACAATTGCCTTGTTCCTTTGCTTTGTTGGACTCATTGCCTTGTTCCCTTGCCCTGCTAGACTTCTTGCCTTGAAGCCATTGTACAAACAGTGTTTTGCTGGACTACTTGGAGCCAGAGGCTGCTGGAGGTCTGCGTGTGAGCACTTTGCTTCAGGACTGTCATAAACGTAGGAGTGTTTGGGAAAAAGTTGGAGCAATAAAGGAGACTGTGTTGCCTCTGTGCCTTGTCCCAGGTCATCACAAATTCTTACAATTCTTTCCCTATTTCTACTGATACTGTAGCAGTTTATTCAAGTATATGTTCTATACTTTCTTAGACAAACACACAAAAATCAAACCTATTTTGGAGTCAGGCTGCTAGTCAAGTTGGCAACAATTATTCACAGGGCTTCCAGGCGTTCTTTGTATCACTGTTTTCTAAACAGCAGCCCATTTTTGTATCAATGATGACTATTTTTTCCTAGTTGTGCTGCCTTCTGATTATCTATGATAAATCTTATTTCATTTACTTCCATACATCTCATTCAAATTTTGATCTTAGCAACCACTCATAGGACCAAAGAAAATGTGACATGGAACTGTGTTGCTTTGGGGATATATTACTGGGAGGAAAGCTAACAACTAATCAGACTGTTTTGCTTTTTAAAAAAAAAACACTCAGAAGGTCAATTCTGTTCCACCTGAATTTGCCACTGCCTGTAATGATCACACACACATATCTTTCCATCTCCCTCACATGGTTTCCTGGAGCCTGTCCATTATCATCATCATGAAATTTCCTTCATTATCTGAATTTGCATTCCAAATTGCCAACTACTAGCAGTTCCTGGATCAATTTTATTTTTTTATAACATCAAAGATGAAATACTTTTGGTTACAGTGGCCAGCATAGTTAATTTGACAGAGAGGAAGAGGGGGGAGGGAAAGAGGGGGGAGGGAGATTTGAAAAAACTGAAATTCAGTATTGGTAGCAAGCAATGAGGAAAATGGAACATAGAAATCTCATATTTTGAAAAAAATCAATGGGCATGTGGACAGAAGGGAAGCTTTGTCATGATTCTTTGGGATAGGAAGACATTCGGTTCTGAAGAAAGTAGCAGTCATGTGAGCCTTTTTGTTTCAAACTATTATTTAAAAAAAAAGATTAACAGGTAGTGATGAATGTTGCCTTGGAAGACATTACAAGGTATACAATGTTAAAATACATTACGTTTAAATGCTTAAAAATGAATCTAGCTATTTTAATATTAAAATTCTTTTCTCGCAGTAACCTTCCACATCTTAGGGTTTTCCCAGTTTACTCCAACACTTAACCACAACACCACAGTGACTGTCACAGTCATACGCAGCTCCCTTTTCTCAGCCTAGCCAATTGCTCTCAAAGCAATAGACCAACTAAACAAACCAACTTAAGCACTGATTAATGTATTGTTCAAGAAATGACACCTGCTTGTAGCTGCTAAAAGCCAGTTCAAACAAAAAGATATGACAGTATTTTCAAGATATAGCAAAGCTTTAAGAAATGGAGATATTAGGGTGCCCAAACCTTGTGGATTTGCCACCAAAATATGAATATTTATTTATTTTTATTTTATTGTATTTGTCAATTGCTTACAAGATAATAGGTATAAGTAAAAACATAGTTATGAATACATGGAGACATATAAGAAAAATAAATAATAAAATAAAAAAATCTAAAGCCCCTGTCACACTTGCACCAACGGATGGAAAGAGGATGTAAAACGGACAAAAACACTTGCCATCCGTTGGTTAACGCGATGCTTCCGTTCT